>JAULCC010174562.1:0-13170 GCA_032358795.1 Nuttallia obscurata
TTAAGAATTTATCTCTACTTTTTTGTGTGAAGAGCTGATGAATCTAATCTGTGTGTACCTGTCTCTCTTATTTACGAGAAGACGAAGGCGTTCGTCTAGTCCTCCCTGTTTCGGCTCTCATCTAATTAAATATCTATCAAGTTTAGAAAGAAAGAAATTATCGCTGCGTCGATATGCGTTGTCTGTGTCCGACCGACCTGGGACAAAATCCGAGTGTTCCAAATATAAAATGACAGTATTGTTTAATTGTGAAAACAACAACAACAGCAACAACAACACTATAGTTATCGACATGCCCATTGGTCTAAACGCAGCCCAGATTCGAATACCGACAGATACAATCATGCCATACCCAAACACTATTACATGAATTCATTCATGCACTACTGTATCACACATATTTGCTTGCAAAAACGAGTTGTTTATCTCCTGCACAGTGGATTGGTATAAGACCAACCAAAAGCAAGAATGGAATACAAATAAAAATTAATTACACATTGAATGAAACTGCACTACACCCCTCCGATCGTGAAATTCGATCCCAGTTTTGATCTGTTTTTGATTTATAGAACCGGTGCAGACGACAATTTGATAACCCTAATATATTCTGTCACGGTAGCAGAAATATATTCGTCTGCTTTGTTGTTTTTTTGGTGAAAAAGCAACATTAAACTAACCATGCCATTTCCTTTTAGACCCCTCGCAAAAAAGGGGTCTTTGATCTGGGAGATCCGTTGAAAGCGATTGACGTAAATTTCTCATTAAGATATGTATCCCACATTTAATACCCGAATAACAAGTGCTAGGTCTCGTTTTAAAATCAATTTTATTAGCTGAAGTGAACTTCATTTTTTCTCCCTATTTATAACATCAATAAAATCAAATATCGATAAATCCGATTGCCTCATCGATTAATCGATGTAATAGCCAAGAAAATTGCTGTGCACTTTGTATCAACTCAAATATAAAAGTAACCGAGCAGATTGATAAACGATATTAAAGGGATATTTAAATAAATTACCAGTCGTATCAGTAGAATAAAGCCTCAATTAGTTTATTTTTTTCTAGTACACTATAGTTCGTGGTGGCGCCTCTAAAGTGATGATAATAAATATTCAGTAATGGGTGTATCCATGCGTTACAAATTATCTCCTTTTTCTTATATTTATGTTCATTCGCATCAAAGGGAAATTGTAACCATATAAAGCGCTCATTCAGGAATTACCAACTGCAGATTTCAACTGATCTAGTGAATAGTTTAACCGGGGTACTTTTGAATGGATAATGTGACGAATTGATTCAATTTAATGCAGGGTTAATTATCTTATGTCTGCCGTGTTTGGTGTTTTATTGTCCGACTTGAAACTATCTATTCATCCTATGTATAATGATAATAATAAATTATTTAGAAAATTGATGCAGACTGCTTTACGAGTCAACCAACCTATACTCGAGCAACTCTCATAGAGAAACATAAATAGTTATGCATCTAGTCACGTCGGTAGAAAAGTATATTGCATCACTCAGCATTTCAAATACAGGTATATTATGCTTTTGTTATTTAAAAAGAAATTCGGTTAGATTTGTCATTCGTAAATTAACGATTTTTTTTATTTGTCACCAATGTGCATGCTATGTGACTTATTATAATCTAAGATATGGGTACTTGTTTAGTGGGTCATTTTTTTGTATTTAAGGTTCTCATGTTCTCATGTTGTCAACAATTCTATTCGCTTCAATTACTCCTAACAGTGGCAGAAACTCGTACATTTCATCACTTTCACTTCTATATAAGTATATCTACAGACAAATTCGACGGTAAATTCAGTATCGCTAAAGCATGTAGTTAGTATATAAAGCCATATAACATAATTATCCCATTAATGGCCAACGGTGTCATTTATGATGCAATATTGTTTTAACTATTTGTCCTTCATTGACAATAGTTGGTCCTAGATCACGTGATTCAAATATGTCGTTACAAACGGTGTCATAAATAATGCAGTATTGTTTTAACTATTTGTCAATATAAAGAATAAGCGTAAAGTTGACACACGTCCATTAAGACCCTTTTTTATGTCATTGTCGTTACAGAAACGCATTACGCAGCCCTGAATATTTCATAAAGATGAGATCTTTTCACGTCGGGAGGAACCACAATTAGCAACTCTGTAGCTCTGTCGATCACCAGTTACTCAAAGCAATGTCTTTGATGTTAAAAAAATGAATATTAAAGATGATTAGTAAATGAAGTTTATTCATAATATAGTATAAAGTCAAAAGTTTATTGGTAATGTCTAAAGGTGGTAAATGAGTAATGAGGTGGGTGTGGGTGGGGGTTTACTCTTTACTTGTTTATTTTATACTATCAATAGAGGTATATATAGAGATTTTGTATCACATATTTACTGACCAGAAGTCATCGTTTGGAAAAACAATCATTGCCAATTTGTGTTAACCCATTAACTTGGTACCTTTTCATCATTTACACAATTTCAAAATACTAATACAACGTACAGTTTTAAATTGGTTTAGGTTTACATTTTCAAGTAAGCGTACTTGTATCTACATATACATTATAATGGGAGCGGTTTGTCTTAGAGTCACGTACTTTGAATAAATGAAAACCACATTTATCCACGAGATTCCATGAGAATGGTTTCTGACAAAAGTGCGGCAATGCATTCCATTCTGGCTTTATTCATTTTGATTTCTCTTTTTGTTTCCCGGCGAAATCTAATGAAAAAGATCTTGATGTAGGCTACAATTCACTGAGAATGACAGGTTATAGTTCCTATCATGCTTATCTTGGACGTATCAAAAATGCGATCTAGAATTCTCGTATTTTCTCGCGTGGTTTCCGTAACTAGATTGCACGTGAAAAGTTGACAGGATCTTTGATATAGAGGAACAATCTGAGCAAATCTTTATAGAATCTTTATAGACATCAACACTAGTCTTATCGCTAATATTACTTGATACTAAGAGGATTAATGATGAAATAATATGTCAGGTCGAGGGAAGTAATATAGCCGAAGTCGGGAAGTTAATACGCTGTTCGGAGCTTTTCAAGGTTCTGCCTACCATTGATTTGTTGATTATCAAGATATTAAAACAATGATAAGTGATACAATCGGGCCTCACACAGGGACGATAGGGGCACTGGCAAGATAAATCTTAGGTATGCTCGTAAATTCAAAATTTGTTTATGTCTTTGAAAGACAATGAGATATGGGTCGGAGATTAATGTAACTTTTGGTTAGAGATTAGTATGCCGAAGAGCGCTGAATCGAGAATTAAATTGGGGAAATGATCCATTTGATGAAAGGAAATGAAAATGAAATGAAAACTTTAAACCTTTGGGTCTAATCTTATCAGTTTTTAATAGTTCCAGATTGTGATGAAAGCGAGAAGGTCGGTATCATTTATGACAATTGACGAACCCCACATACGCTCAGTTATACGTCAGATGGGCTTATCACATACTTGAGATGCGCCAACTGATAGCAGTTAATTTGTTGTTGTTGTTAATCTTATTCGCGCTTAGCAATTTCTGAGTTTATGTTGTTAATTAAACCATGTAAAAACGAACATTCTGCAAAAAGATGCATGTTAAACTTTAGGGGAAGGGTCGAACCTAATGTTGTTAGAACTTGTGACCCGACCCCTTTTCCATGTAAATATTGGAAATAAAATATGTTTAAACTGTAAAGATGCATGTATGAGAAAACACACAGAGATGAAATATATAATATATAACTAAAGGTATATATATATCAACACGCAAAAAAAGAAAGAAAAAAATGAAAGAGCATAGATAGTGGCTATAGATGCCTATTTAGATAAACCTTCGTTTAATTGTGTTATTGTGTGTGATTTTTAAGCATACGTCGGGCTGGGTCTTAGAATCGGAAGATTTGCCGTCTGGTAATGCCATTGTACACCGGTTCTGATCACATTTTGATGGCAAGCTCATCTGTTATAACCATAGAAACGCACGGGTCCGTCGGACGCTGCCAGACACTGTCAGAGAGCTTCTAGGTGATACAGAGCAATCAATGGGAAGTAATGAAGGGTGGTATGTAGCCGGATACGCTCCGATACAATTCCAAATTTCACTAATCATATAAAGCAACCGGATATTTTATGTTGGGGGAAAGAATGGCGGCGCTGAGGTATGGCATCCTGGAATCAGATGGAACCGGTGAGATAGGAATTTCATCAGAATTCGTCTGACATATAATTAGATTAAAGCTGTTGATTTCTAATCGGGTGGTATTTGCATTTGTTGCCCGGATGCCAAGCGAATTTATGCAATAAACCTGCTAACTCCGGTAGAATATAGTGCTCTGGCTGGTGTTACTCCGTTGTATTAATAACTCATCGCATTATAGCTTACTGGTGAGGGAACTTAATGTTGTAATTATCTTTAAAGTTATTGTAATCATTTACCTTATCTAAGCAGTTACACGCCAGATTTATTCGAATGAGTTATTGGAACTAGTAACAAATTACGTCGTTACGAACAGCAGTTATTTTGCGCTGGATTTGATTATCAAAGTCTATTATCATAAATAGTGATAGTTATATTAAACGGTATCAAAACGTTGTACTTTAACCGTACAATAGACGGAGAATCTGATGTTTTATTACGAAACTTAGGAATTAATATTTTCAGAGAAAGACAATAAGAACACGTTCTTCTAATTAATTCTACCAGTATGAACATTTTCTTGGTGATTTTAAAATTCTCAGACACGGTTTTCCATTAGTGCTCTTGATTCTGGAAACAAGCATGGTAAAGTCGGAGACGTTAGCCGTTAAATCCGATTGTCTGCCAACCAATTCACTTTATGGGGTATTAATGAAATTCGTATGAAGCAGAGTGACATCCCTAATAAACCGGGAACCATTCGGTGATTTCAAACTATAACCCGTCAACAACGCTTTCGCTTCTCCGAATTGAAGAGTTCCATATAGACTGGTACCAATTAATTCCAAGTCGAGCGCGATGGGTATATAAAAACAGCAACTGTCATAATTAAATAAGATGGGAAATATTTATTTTGGATTTATGGATATGTAAAGGCTTCACATGTTTGTTTGAAACCATATGCCGAGATTTCAAGTGGCTGCACTGGGGATTTGGTGAAATAAAACATAAAAACTTTACTGTGACCTGCGGTGCCTACTTAGAAACATTTGAGAAAGCGGCAGCTATGGGGATGAAGGAAATAATAAATGCTGTTAAACTCAGATTTTATTTAATTATGAAAAGGAATTCAGATATATTTACAGGAAAATTTAATACACTCCTCGTAATATTGACAGATGCCAAAACGCGTGTGTTTGTAATGGGTATTAGCTTAATATTGCTAGCGAGGTTGTAAATTTAAGATGGCTGCATATGAAAACTAATTCTAAATTTTGAAAATTATGGGTTTAAAGTGTAGTAACAAGTGTAGCGGAACAACACCGAACACCACCGAAGTTTCAGGAGGGGTTCATTAAAACACGATTAATGCAAGATGGCACTAGAAAAGCAAACACTATCAAAGTTTACAATTTGGGGTAAAACCTTCAACTGTTTTTATTCACTCTGTAGAATTTTTGCAATTTTAAGTGTTATGTTAAACCACCAGAAATAATTATATGTACTTTAAATTAAAAAAAACTACAGGCTACAAGGCATTGAAATATGAAATGGTTTTTAAGATACGTAAATGTAGAAGGGAACCAGATATGTATCACTAAATCTTGGTAAAGTGAAATGTGTATATAATTTTTATTTGATTAAAAAATAACTGGGATATATATCACTCCTAGACATACAGTATTTTCATATCCGAATATTAAACCTTTGACGGAAATAGTTTTTATTTGAATAATGCATAAAACGGTAATGGTCTTGTCAGATTTTACAACAGTTGGAATACAATATACAAAAATAATTATGTAATTCACAGATGATAGAACACATTTCTATCTCTCCAACGGCTAACGTTTAAAACAACACAACAAAACATAGTTAATTTAAACCTAGACATAAATACATTGTCTTGATACATAAATAAACTAAACCAACAGAACTAGATATGTGAATACAATGTATCTGCATGACAAAAAACATAAAATGGCATCTTTATTCACGACAAAAATAAGGACGTGCATACTAAGTAGTTACTGAGAATGCAGAATAGGAGTTCTTATGGCTAAAGTTTCTTTATCTTATTTGAAACTTTCAATAAAACCTACTTTTGACTACATTTCAATTTTCAACAAATCTACAAACTTATACATGGATGGGTTATTATGGTAATTTCTATTTAGAGACTTCCTATACGTTGGTGTTATAACAAGGGTAAATACAAACTGGATCTAAACAAGTTTGATTGTCTCCATATCAGTCATGTTAAACCATCAGCCTGCTGAAAAAATGTCGTCTGCTAAAACTTTCGTCTGCCTTGTTTCTAAAATTCATCGAACCCGTCCATTATTTAAAAACAATCGGCCGAGTGTCAGACAGCTTGGATCCAGATTAGACTCCGAGTTATTCGGCGTCTTATCTGGATCCAGGCTGTTTGCAAAGTCTATCCCAGGCGCGCTTGGCAGGCTAACGGTTAAAATCATCTTTAAATTTATTCTTAAATTTTTTATGATAAGGTTAGATTCAAAGCTCTCAACATTGTGAACAGTTTATAACAGTGATAACTATCACAGTATGAGCAACCTTTTAATTTAATCTTCACGATTAATAACTTTATATTTTAACCCCTTCACTGCCGGAAGCAATACCGTGCATGCGCAATATTTCGTCTGCCTCATTTTTTAACTTCACAGATTCACTACATTTTGGGCAAAACAATTGGCCGAGTGTCAAACAGTTTGGATCCGGATGAGACACCGAGTTACTCGGCGTCTCATCCGGATCCAAGCTGTTCTCATATGACTTAAAATTTGGGTTAAGGCAGTGAAGGGTTTAATTAAACTTAAAACAAGATCCATTGTTTGTAATATAATAATCATACAAGCTAGTAGTAATACGAAAGTGAAATATCATAATTTTATGATCATATCAATTTTAGTTACACAGATCTACTACATAGTACAACTAACTAAACAACTTGGAAGTCTGTCAAAGATTTAACGCTTAGCCTGCTGAAAAAATGTCGCCTGCTTAAACTGTCGTCTGTCCAGATTATAAAATTCACCAAATTCGCCCAATATTTGGAGAAACAATTGACCGAGTGTCAAACAGCTTGGATCCAGATTAGACGCCGAGCAACTTGTTTGCAAATTCTTTCACGTCACTCTTAGCAGGCTTAAGGTTAAACATATTCTGTTGCCATGATTCCAATGAGATTGGACACACGTCATAACAACTTTATTAATGCCCTCTCCTAACAAATATATACAAAACAACAATAACACATGATTAGATACAATGACTGGCATGAAAGGAAGGTATACAAATGTTAAATGATTAACCGAAAATGTGTATTCTTTTAAGTATATATTATATAACATTAATTTAAAACAAATATTTTAGGTAGGCAATTCACTTGAACAACGGTAGATATGATGTAAGAAATACAGACATGAATGGATAGGGCGTACATTAGATTTTAGTATGTGTTGCGTCAATAACCAGAATCCATCGGAAGGTGTAATATATTCGTGAACATTTTTAGAATATATATTAGTTTTACTCAAGATAAAGCTTTGGGTTTCCGACACGACGAAGCTTTAAAGTAACAGTTCCGAATATTGAAATGTTCTATTATGACATCGTTTCTTCTAATGATTGATTGTACCATTGTGTATACTTTTGATGACTTTAGGGATTTCTGCAGTTGATCTCGTCTTGATCTGCACTGTTTGTCAAACAAAATTACTACTAAATATTCATCAATTTAATTGCAAATCTCATAAATATTTATAATTCAAAGATGCATATCTACATGTTTAGAAACTTCAGCATCAAAACTAAATTCCGATGTTGAATTATGTATGTTTAAACATACGGTGATACACGGTACTAGCAACAGTTAAACAAACAAACAAAAACGTGAACTATAAATCATCCATTTAGTCTACTATGGGGCGTATGGCAGCAGCCATACAGCTTGAATCGAATTGTCACATGAACGAAAATATAATCTAATAATTAATTCAAAGGCAGTGCTGTCAATGCTGTTGTAAATAGTGGCCATAACAAAAGGCGGAAATGCCATATCTTTTAATATTTAACAATTTGTCTAATCGAAACGAGAGACTGAATTGTTTTGTTGGTGCAACGAACCATAAAAGATTACAATGCAAATGTCGATTGAATTCTAAAAAGCGAGTTTCAAATATCTCACGATAGAAGTCAGGACTTTGATCTTATTTTTTCCTTTTTTAAACTATTACAATATTCCACATTATAGATATTATTATTTTCTAGAGTTACATAGTGTATTCGTTGATACAGCGTTTATCTAATTGCTACTCAACCATTGGACAATGGACTCTGATGGTATCGCCACTCTATTTTTTGATTCTGTAATCATTGAATAAATAATAAAACGGTTTGTTGAAGTTGAAGACTGATTTATGCCCGGTATTGCCGGATAAAGAGAAATTATTGAAGCTGAATTGTCGATGATATACCTCGATAACATCAACAGGAAGAATGGCGGCCTGATATTGGGTTAAATTTTCCACCAATTAAAGATGTATTCATCCGCGAGTTACATTACATCGAAGTCATTATGGTGGTCAATATCAACAAAAGGCAGAATTGGTCAAATAGGAAAAGCTACAATTCGAGAGATTAATGTATAAAGAGCTTTCAAATGAAAGTGGCATGGCTCGAAATGACGAAATTAATACGGAAAATGCAGTAAACGGATGCCGCATTGATGACAAGATAAGTCCTCGGATTAATAAGATTCCGCACGCGAGCTGCACGCGCCCCACGTGGGTTAAAATAAACATCGGGTTATTTCTGCTTCAGCCGACATTTTTACTGCAATCTGCAAACTCTTTAATAATCGCTGTCGTCTGCTTGTAATGTATATGTTTTGCATTTTTACACGTGATTGTAAATAATGCAGATGGAGGAAACATGTGAAAATGTGGGGATCTGGGAACTATTTGTAGCGCAGTACGAGCTAGAATTGTTTTCGTACAAGTATTTTTATCCTTGGACATCCAGCATAAATGTTTACACCGACTCGCACCCATTGGTTCTAGTGTCTGATTTCGTACAGAATGCTTAATTAACGCACATTGTTTATATAATAAAAGTAACCGAATCACTGCTCCATCTGGAACACGTTGTATCTGATTGTCCAGTACTGAAAGAGAAGTTGGAAAGCTTGCCGAGATATCTAACTTTATCAGTATTTCTCTTTGCTTTGAAGACTAGTACCGTGTTACTTTACGACGCGCATTAATCGAGCATGAAACGTTTTGATTGGCTGTGGCCACTTGTCTTTAATTTAAACATATCGCATCAGCCTTCATCATATATCGTTTGCCCTCCTCGCATATGAAATCATACAAGTATGTAGGGAAAGATTTAACATATATTTATCTATTATTTATTATACTTTACTGGAAGAACGGATGTTGCGTATCAATTTTTTATGAGATTTGCGTACTTTTATCGAATTGACAGGACCCCGGTCTTTATAAGAAGCCCGTTTATTGTAATTTCATTACTAGATACCAATAAATCCCCGTTTGATCTTAGCCGCGAATCCGTATTAACAATTAAATGGAAATTAAAGAAATTAATAAACAGCAAAACAATTGGAAAGTGGGCTGTTCTTGCCAACATACGGGTGGCATATGTCGGGATGAGTGGCTCGCGGAGAAAGACAGTATGGAACTGTTAAACAACTTTCTTGATTCAGAGCCCAAAGGTCATGGCATCAGCATCCAGCCCTGGGTTACGTACTAAAAGTGTAGACCTCTATGGTATAATTTTTTAGAAACCGTATTTTACATGAATCAGTTAGCAGTCTTTTATGTAATTTCGGTTTAAACACTCTTTTATTTTGAGTGGACCGTTCGAGAACGTAGACAGGCGATTCCATACAGTAACAATCGTTGTGTATGATTTGATGAGAGCTGTCTGCATAGGTGTGGTGGTATTCACGTTTGATTTCGGTGAATAATGATTAATGTCTGCAAGCAATGCCGGTTTTTAATGGACCAGCTGTTCACATCAAATATGATTTGTATTCTTTATGAAATCATCAAAGTAGTATATCTTTTGGTTGATAATTGCAGAATCAAACATCATCTCATCCTGTAAACAGAGGAAACAATTAAGTTAGTTTCTTGAGATAATTTCGTCTTTGTGAGGCCCCCATACCGGTACGAAAGGGTCAGTGAATAGCAGACAAATATATTTGGTTAAATGTATTGTTCTGGTGGCCATGGCTACATTCTCTGAAAGTAGTAGAGAAGTTATTCATGAAATGCATGTAATTGGATTTTAATTTGATGTTTTCTTAACTATGCGGATGAAGCAGGGATTTGAATATCAAATTATTATTAGAAAAACGTTTGTATATAAATGTTATGCACAATAATCCTTTAGATTTGAGGAATATAAAAAAATAGTTAATATCAAAAGAACAATTATTAAAAGAAATAAGAAATATTAAAATGAGAATAGAAATAAATTTCTTTTGCTTTTCTTAACGGAGAGAAATAGACTATATACCTAAATTATACTTTTATAAAATCAAACTTTACTGGTTGTAATATCATGTCAAGTATTGGCATTTTATACATTATATAAAATTTGTATACATCTCAATATTTATTGAAATGAAATCCTTTAATAGATTTCGAATGTATCTATTTATGTCAATTTTTAACCCAACTAAAGAATAAACACAATTTATCTCAATATACATCTCCGACATGTTTAAATCCAATAACACATCTTGTTGTTTCTTGCCTAGAGTATTAACCCTTAGACTGCTAAGGGCAACCGTGACAGAATTTGCAAACAGCTTGGATCCAGATAAGACGCCGAGTAATCCGGCGTCTAATCCGGATCCAAGTTGATTGACACTCGGCCATTTGTTTCTCCAAATATTCGGCGATTCTGATGAATTTTAAAATGTAGGCAGACGACAGTTTAAGCAGATGACATTTTTTCAGCAGGATAAGGGTTAACAGTTTCATTACCCAGAGAGTCTGTTATAAGGTAAACCTATATATGTGTAGTTTAGATGTATTTTTACAACTACAATACTATCAGTTGTATTTCATTAATATTTTACTTCAAATGAACATTATTTTTGAAACTCTAATTTAGTAATAGTTCTGTATAAATTTTTTTTCTGATTTTAAAAGAATGTTTATTTTTCGGAGTCGAACCGTATGAAGTGCGAATATTTTTTGTTTTCTAATCTGAAAAGTAGCTCTCTTGTACCACAGTGTATCAACAAATATACATCAGCTTTTGTTTTTGCAAGGAAAGTAATACCTGTCAACTATCTTTGATTAATGGAAAAGAAATTGAATAAACAGCAGTCGAGAAGAATATACGAAAAAACAATCAGTCAGAGAAAATGCCTTGAGCTTCAAATCGTGTTCGCCCGTCTTGTCCAAAGGAGTATATACATAAACATAACACTAGAATAACAAATCAAGCTCGAGTTATTGCAGTGTTTTTGTTGATGGGTACATTTGTTTTAATCAATAATGATTTAATGGGAGAATGTTCCAAGAAGTTCAAGACGTTCCTGAGTTCCTCTTCAAAGTAATCGAGTGCACTTTACAACAGACAATTGGTATGGGTAGGTCCGAGGAATGAAAAACTCTTGACGCAAAAGTTCTGCTGATGTATGCATTACATATATAACATATTTGTCTCTTGATTTCACGAGATTAGCGATAGCTCCTGTCTGTTCAGGATGAGTCCATTTGGGACAACTGTTTTTATGATTAACCTGAGTGGAGTGGCCTTCTACAAGAATTATAGATGATACATTTCATGAAATCCAGTTGTAAAGAACACGTGTGTTAAGTATATAGCTTACATACAAATAGTTTTACATTCATTTTACATTCATTTGGTATTTGTTACCATCATAAACAGTAGAGATGTTATTTATCATAATAGAAATAATGACATAGATGTAAGCAAGGTTAAATGGAATCAATAAAAGCAAGCTGAAGGAGAAGCCTCAAGTATTGTGTCTATTTTCGTTGGAAATCAATTGAGTTAGTTAAAACATATTTTATTTCACAAATGTTGAAATGGGGTTGGGCCACAAGTTCTGTCAACATAAGTAACGGTCCTAGTCCTACCTTTACAGTATACAATTGCAGTTTAGACAAAGTGACAAGGGAGGAGAGAGACAGATAAACAGAGAGAGAGAGGGGGGAAAAGAGAGAGAGAGAGAGAAGAGAGAGAGAGAGAGAGAATGAGAGAGAGAGAGAGAGATCCATAAATAACTATTGAGTTGAGTCGAACTGTTTATTTTTTTTTTGCATCATTCTTAATATGAAAAAAAAAAAAGAAAATTAAGAAGGAAAATATCACATAGTAAAGCAAATTTGGGAAATGTGAAAAATAGCCAACAGTTTCAAGTTTATATAAATATTAAAACAAAAGAATCTAGGAACGGAAGAATTAAAATGTTAATTTGATATTTATTTTATATATATATATCTGTCGTAATTGTATCATTGACTTTGAGATGAATTTTACTCACGGAATCTATTTATAGTTAGCAGCAATCTTCTTGATTAAGCAGTGATTTTCAAAATGCTAATTAAATGATAGATGTGAGTAAACGTCGTTTTCGATTTAAGAATACATAGTCGGCGGTATTGCTTTGTTATTTTTTTTCTTGTTTTTTTTTAAATATTTTTCTTTAATTTTAGACTAACTCTTGCTGATAACGATTAATTAAACATAGAGAACTATGCAATA
This sequence comes from Nuttallia obscurata, assembly GCA_032358795.1. Classification (NCBI taxonomy): domain Eukaryota; kingdom Metazoa; phylum Mollusca; class Bivalvia; order Cardiida; family Psammobiidae; genus Nuttallia; species Nuttallia obscurata. Next base: position 12,950 of record JAULCC010174562.1, read on the forward strand.
TTTGAGTTTGAGAATACTGCTTAAGGATCTCGACAGAATGGGATTTGGGGGATTTTGACGACGTTCAAAAATAAACTTTAAACATTTTGTGCCGGAGCTCGAGTATGCACGGTTATGTTCGACTGTTTGCGAGTACGATCGAGATTTTCCGAGTGATGCCGTGAACAATCATTTTCCGAAAAGGGTTAATTAGTCGGTTTGGGAACCGGAAGACATATAAA
>JAULCC010174673.1:0-13168 GCA_032358795.1 Nuttallia obscurata
AACAACTCTGTTGATGTGAATAAGTTGTACACTTCATCGCTGTATGGTTGCGGGTTCGAATCTCGACTAATTATCGATTTTTTTTGTCAGGAAGCTATCAATATAGGTTGCACTAAAGTCGGTGATTCTACCCAAGAACTTATTTGGTATTTCTTCCTCCACAAAAACAGCTGGAAAATTCGCCGTATGATGTCGGTGTGATTCAAAAACCAAAGTAAACAAAAAGAAAATAATTGTACCGAATTTTGATTGATTGATCCTGTGGTGAAGAAAAGCCCATGCAATTCTTTGGATTATCTAGGTTTGAAGTAATTTGAGTGCATGTGCTAGTAAAACATAATTGTATAAGGGTTCAAGGCCGTACGGAGGGGTTAAGTCCAAATGTACTGGATTAAGTCCAAATGTACTTGATTAAGTCCAAATGTACTGGTTTAAGTCGAAATGTACTGGTTTAAGTCGAAATGTACTGGATTAAGTCGATTTATGTAGAAGTATTATAGTAAATACTTACTTGGAATGTAAAAACTTCGTTCCAGATTGGATTGAGAGCGTTTCTCGGAATTATTTTACTTTTCTTTTTCGCCGAGTCGACAGGAATGCCGATTATTTCCACCTCTACCTGGGTGCTGGCAGAGAAGTTGGTACATACATACTGTCCAGATATCACCTGAGGATAAGTAAAACGATTCAAGGAAATTAATGAAATACTTGGTTTTACGAGGGTGGCTCTTTTAGTCGACAGACTAATTTTCCTAGAGGTCTTCGAATAAAAATATCTATACACATAGTGATGACATGTAGAAAGATTTAACTAAATTAACAAAAGCGTAATAATAAGAAGAAAACAGACATTAAACAATTCCATAGAGATCAAAGTTTGGATAAGATAACTTCAGTTTTTAATCATGAAGTGTTTAAAAACATGGCCAATTCAACCTGAGCAAACCCTGGTCAACCTGCTCCCTCAGAAGCAGTCAGAACTGAGTCTGACGTCTTTGCCAAGAAGCAAAGGTTAGAATGCGTAGGTAAGATATAGTATCGTCGGATACTCCCTAAATCTACTGTTACACTGCTACACATCACTGTGTACCCTGGACCATTTAATTAGGACATTTACGAACTCATGACTAATTAATATAAACTTCATAGGTTCCGCCGATGAAGGTCTTCACAAGTCAAGTCAATGAAAATTTGTTTTATATCAAGGGTTGGCTTACCTTCCAAATTGGCAGCACCCATATATAATTGTTCATAAAGGTATTGAACTGCTACTACATGCATATAAGTGAACCCCTGCAACAACCCTTCAACTGGTATCAAGCTGTGACTTCAACTAACAGCACACGGATAACAATGCCTTAATTCCATAAACCAATCTGAGCATTCATTAAAAGAGTGGCTTCTATTCTCTATATAATACATGTTACAACCCCATCTTTAAATTTGGCGTCAAAATTAACAAGAGTATTTAATTGTAACATTCGATTTCATTAAAAGAAGATTATTTTTTCTCTCTACGATCTCATTAAAGGAAAAGGTAACCCAAAAAATAATTTGGTCTTATATCCAAGACATCTTGAAATCATTCACAAAAATTAAAGAAGTTTTAAAATTGGACCTCAAATAAACAAGATATTACTATTTAAAACTAATGTCAGACAATTGTTCAAATGTACGTATGGAGCGTAACAGAAAAAAGTTATGGCACTGTTATTACAATACAATGTTTCGTGCTCAAATCAGGTATATGCTCAATTTTTTAATTTTTCAAACACCAACTATTCTTTCATAAATTATATTCATATGTATATTCAACTCTTATTCATTGGGTATATACATGTTTATATTCACAAATAAATGTTTCATCCAAAATATCTTAACTAAACATAGCGATTTAATGTCCATGCTCAATGTGAGTTGAGCACGAAAACAGATTTATAATTACGGGGCTGAAGTTACCGGCGTGGTATTTTACGTCACTTACATGCAGTGTGAGAACAGTGGTATGTAGACCGTCAAACTCCTTCTCCAGTGGATTGAAGTGGTTATACATCACGTGACTTTTATCCCACGTCACGGCGGGCTTCAGCACGTACCCGCTCTGTCCGTTCTGTTCAAACATGGCCGTGTTTATTGCGTTGGCCGTATCTAAACAAAGAACATGTTCATGCGAATTTATACATAGTGTGAATGTCACTCGGAACGCTTCGGGTATGTTTAAACTTAAAAAAAAACGATGTTTGCCGGGGATATACTGGTTGTTTAGAAATGACATGAGACATGTTTGATAGGAAACGATAGTACTAGAACTAGAATTATCACTGAAGGTGATTCATACCCCAATTCCCATCTCTGACGCAGGATGTATACTCATCTTTGTACATTGCGATACCTCTCATCAAGGTCTATCTACATATGAAGTTTTATCATGCTAGCAAAAATAGTATTGGAGTTATTCACCGGACAAAATTAAAATATATAAAAAATCACAAAGGGGAATAACTCCTTTCAAAAAGCACTGCCCTTCCTTTCACCAAGGTCTATCTACATATGAAGTTTCATCAAGCTAGGAACAATGATATTTGCTCCGGACAAAATTAAAAAACCAAAAATAGCAAAAGGAAAGTGAAAAAGGGGAATAACTCCTTTCAAAATAGATGAAAGGTTATGGTTCTTATGCACTGAACTACCTCTTATTAAAGTCTCTCAACATATGACGTTCCATTAAACTAGCAGCATTAGTATTGGTGTTATGTACCAGACAAAATCAAAAGACCAAAAACAACAAAGGGAAATAACTCCTTTCAAAAAGCAAGCAGAGTTATAGTTCTTATGCACTGCACTTCTTCTTATCAAGGTCTATCTACATATGAAGTTTCGTTAACCTAGTTACATTAGTTATGGAGTTATGCTCCGGACAATATTAAAAGCCAAAAAAGGACAAAGGACTATAACTCCTTTTAAAGAGCAAGCAGAGTTATGGTTCTCGTGCATTGTACTTTCTCTCATCAAGGTCTATCTACATATGAGGTTTCATTGAACTAGCAGTATTAGTATTTTAGTTATGCTTCGGAAAAAATCAAAAGACTTAAAGTAACAAAGGGAAATAACTCCTTTTTAAGACCAATCAGAGTTATGATTCTTATGCACTGCACTTCCTCTCATCAAAGTATATCTACATATAAAGTTTCATCAACCTAGCTACAGTAGCATTGGAGTTGTGCTCCGGACAAAGTTTTGTAGACCGACAGACCGACGGCCGTCAGACGATGATGATAATGATGATGATGTCGAAGGTTTAACGTTCCTCCTGAGCCCTGGGGGAGCAGTCGTCAGTATGGGGTTATACGTTTGGTTCACTCCCACGCTGACGTCCACGGGCTAGTCGGGTTTGGACGGCATTCAGACAGACGGACAGGGTGACTCCTATATACCCCCTCCAATTTTATCTGTTGGGATACATGTATAAATAAGTTTTTATTTATGCATGTTCTCATTTTGCTTTATAAAAGAATTGTCATAAATAAAGTATTTAGCCATTGCTACTTTGGTTCTAATCCTGATCGGGGCTGGTATATGGGAATTCTAGTGATCGGCAATACGGACGATGGTAACTTTATTGAAGGTTTTCTAATTTCTTGTCATAATAAAGGCCTCTATCAGCAGTACTAAAACATGAAAATTTTTAAGAATTGTCCATAAATCTTACCTATGGCAATATACTATTTAAATTACTCCTTTATAACTGATGTAGAATTCAAAAGTCGAGACAGTGAATTGAAACACTTTTAACTAATATCCAATGAAGAATTCCATTACAACTGTCCCCATTTCAAAAATGTACATTCCATTCGAAAACACTCGGCACTATTTGCATACTATATATAGGTAAAACCTAGCCATTAACAACCGGTATTTTACATAAGTTATTTTACAGGTGGCTGACAAAAATACACGGTCTTCTACTGAGGAGATGTACTTAAGTCAGATAGACAAAAGTCTACCTTACAATAGCTACGTTACTAACTGTAAAGAAAACAAACATATTTATAAATCAATACCTTCAGTTTGGTAGTTCAAAGCTACCATCTGTATTCCGAAAGCCCAGAAGAGAACAGGATTAAAATTGGAGGAGTCGATCCTCATACCCGCTGGGTAGGTGCGCATCAGTTGTTTCTCTGTATGAGTGAACGTTGTCAAGGAAATCAAATGACATAAAAATTGCGCAAAATGTTTTCTCTATATAACCGAGATGTATTCCTGTATGATACAGATTTTTTTCTGAAGATGGATATGAACTGTTAGACTGACAACTCCGTTTCCGATACTAACGTTTTCAGATTCCAACGAATTTTATTATCGTTATCGTTTCATAAGACAATTATTGAACCCATCCGGAAAAAATAATTATATTCGCCAATTCGCGCCAAGTCTCGCACAATGACAAATTTCTGATCTAGTTTAACTAATGGTGATATGGAATGGCATATCATGTACGCAAGATCCTAAATGTATATAACAGACATTCATATGATAGACATTTCTCTGTTGTGTAAATCAAATCGACACATTTACTTAAAGTTCCAAGTATAATAATCTTTGAAGTAAACATTCAATCTCTAATTCTTATATCGCATTTATATATTAATTTGCAATGCAATATGTTTAATACTCTTACCACCATGAACAAATTGTATAACTTTTTAATCTTTTACAAGCATGCCTACGTCACTAAATAAAACTACATATTCTTCACTGTGTGCGATATTCTGACAATACATCGACTACTTCTGTAGTTTCCTGAAATCATTACACAATATATAAAATATAGAAGTTAGCAGACGACATCTGCAAATCTAACATGTTAAACTAACACGGTGAAGAATGAATCGTACTATTCACGAACATTTCGGAACAGACGTTCTCGATTCCAGACGATAAAATGTACTTTTTAACAATATATCCTTCCATTTTATAATAACCATTTTGTGCATGGAATGTGCGCCAGTAAGAGCTGTCAGTCAAGGCCATTTGTGTCGCTGAAAATGGTAAAGCTAGGTCTTGAAAGTAAAATAAGTGTAAATACCGATAGTTCGTGAATTATACTCATTTAGGTTGTCAAATTTGAGACAATTTTTAGATCTTCAGGACCTAACAACACTATTTCAAGCAACAACAAAAATATCAGTTGAAAACTTTCAGTAGCGCGCATTCCGTGCAGCAACATTGGTTTTAGAAAAATGAAAAGAAACCTTAAAAACAAATACTGTTTTTTCTTCTCGAATCGCGTGCACTTGCTCCAAAATGTTTGTGATAGTACGACGGATTCCCCTACCGTGACTTAATCTCCAATTAGACAATAAAGGATATTTGATGACAAGATTAGGGTTCCGCCTACACAACTGTTTGGCTTTGTTCTCGTTGAGGGAGGAGACTAGGTAACACGAGGGCGTACTGTCTGGCCGCTTCTGTCGGAGCGAAATGTTCGTGTTCATGTTGTGGTCCGGCCGTTCTGAAAGAAATGAACAGATATATTGCAATCTGACTTAAGAACACGATCTTCTGAAAAAAAAGATCAGAGGACGAATATATTTCAATCCTTTGAAATGATAGCCTCAGACAATAATGATTTTGAAGTTTTCTTAAAAAGCTGGAACCAATATAGAACCAAACTGCTCATGTGCTAATTTAAAGACTTAACTGACTACTATTCCTTGACATCAATATAGAAAAAGAAAATAATACCCATATACCATGTGATCAAGTGAGGAGGAGGCAAACACAGATGCTTTTTCCCCCAATATTTAAAGATAAATTAATTATGTACAATATAAAATTAACTACATTTCAAGAAAATAGAAAAAGGAAATTGTGAGAAAAACTTGAGCGAAAAAAAAAGATCAGAGGACGACCTTTTACGGATCTATTCTTGTGTGATAGGATTTCCGATTTAGCTATTTATACTCTATTTATAATCGGCTAATCGATATTTTTTTTCAGCTATGTTTTCAGTCAAATGTACATGTATTCTTCTTGTCGTCGTAAGAATAGGACTCCGTGATAATTACTATAGGACTCCGCTAATTATAGAAATTATAACTTTCAACATTTTGAAAGCTAAGATTTGATTTGCTAGCTAATATTCTCTAGAAAAAGAGTATCGAAACCTTGATAATCATAGTGCAGCGTCTATTCAGAAGATGTTCAATATACATGTGCTGCTGCTTTCACGACTGTTAAAAGTATTGAAAAGCTACTGTACTATTTAATATGTTTGTTTTTTGTTTTGTTTGTTTTGGAATTTAACGTCACGTTAACAGTATTTCACACGTCCAGCTCATTACAGGAGAAGGAAGACCCCGGGGGAACTATGTACACTCTTTCAGGCACAGAGTGCGCCCGGGTAGAACCACCGACCTACCGCAAGCCAGCTGGAAGGCTTCCTCACTTGAAAATTCCAAAGTGCCCAGACCGGGATTCGAACCCACAGCGGTGAGGGGCTGAGAGACTGCAAGTCAAGGACTATAACCTCTCGGCCACGGAGGCCCAATTTTTTAAATATGTAAGACCTCACCTCAAGAAAAACATTTAAAAAACAAGGACCCATGGTAATTTACATGCTGCGACTGCTGCAACTTACAAAAGGAGGAGAGAATTCACAAAGGCCGCTGAAATGCCCAAACATCCAAACATGGACAGTTATGTGAGTATTCCTTTTCAGGTCTCATTCTGCAATAGTTATGTGAATATTCTGCGATAGTTATGTGAAAATCTGAAACGGTAGGTACTTCTATATGTCAATGTTAATCTTTAATGTTTACCCAATGAGGCAGGCGGTGTCCCCGATGAGCCCCCATGCACCTTTTTGGTTCCCTGTTTAGTATAGCGTTGTTTGAGTGAGGAGTTTGGACTCACATTCAGACCTGTAATAAAATTTGATCTTTTTATTAGAAATAAGCATTATACATCTACTCTAGCATCATGTAATATACAAATATGAACATAATATAGCTATAAATAGTTAATAAGGTTAACAAGTGTTTCATTGAGTTAATAGAAAACCAATGAAATGATCTGGGCTCATTATGATTATGATCATTACAGACAGACAGACAATATAATTACACAGAAGGCATACACTGAATGAATAATATCCATATGAAGAAAAGTAAATATCCTGCTATTATGATATAAAACCTGATCTAAATACTGATCCTTAACATTTAGCTGTCAGTGGCCAAACAATATCTATTACTTTGTACCATGTGGCTTTTTAGTAAACATATTTGAGATGCCCCCTCTATACAAACGTTCACCTTCGTCACAGCTCTGATTGGGATACTAATGATTGAGTCTGGAACCAGCCACACTTGTTGAAATGCAGTAGTTCTTGTTAAGCAAATTCAGACATCATTTTACTGATATAAATGTTTTTTTGTGCATATAATCTGTAAATGAGCAACCTCCGATTAATTATGAAGGGGTAGGGAGGGTGGCTTATGTTCGGAATGTCAACAACGATGTGCTGACTGATACTCGATTTTAAGTACGTACATGTGTTTTTCGTATCTATAGTAGCGTAGGAAACATTTTTAGAGGCCCTACATATTGATATACATGTACACTTTATTTGACTTCCAAAAAAAAAATCAAATTATTGCGATTTAGAGATTCTTTTATCCTCTACAGAAAAGTCTGCATACCTCTAAATTTTACCGCCTGTAAGTATACAACCAAGTCTGACAACTCTTTGGCTATCTGACTGGTTTTCTTTGGTTTCGCTTTTGGTTTAACTTCCTGAATATCATCATCAAACTGCCAGTCCAATTCTGGGTGACTTTTGGGTCGGTTTTTGTCATTGAAAGAGCAAGACGCTCGCCTGTAAAACAGAATGCATGTACAATTATTTATTCCTCACAAACCATTCACACAGGCTACTTATGGGGAGGGCGTGACTAATGTTTGAAGAACTTATGACCAAACACGTTTCCTTATATATTTGTAAAGTTGTACGTATTTATTTCATGTGTTTGTACCTTATAACATGTTTGTACAAATATCGAGCAATAAAATATGTTTAAACTAAACAAGCTTCTTAACAGACCTTTATGGAAGAATCAAGCACAATGGAACACCATCTTACACATAGTATCTTTGCATAACGCATAGTTTCATTATATTATCTGGGTTTTATTTCACACCAACGTAGTCATACGTGTCCATTTTTTTATGATGGACGAAGAGCACAGGCGCTAGATGTAGAACCACATAGCTTCGGCAAACTAGCTGGATTGCTTATTGACATTGAATATTATATGGCCCCCAAGCCGGGACTCGTATCCACAGCCAGAAAGGGCAAAGTGAGTAGAAGTCAGCTTTTTATCATGGAGCAAAAGAATCATCTAATTGAGGCACTGCGTACTTACGATAAGATTGTATTCCAAATACTGCAATTATTTTTGTTAGTATTTTTGAGATTTTGTTTAGAGTTTAGCACTTTAGATTGACAGGTATCTCTGAGTAGAAAGAACGTTTGGCTCAACAGAGATAATGCAAATGCTAAAATACTTATCTTGGGTATTTTTTATGACGATGATGTTGTTGTACTGCTTTAGCTAAATGTAACTTCAGCTAAATATAACGTGAAGTTAGAGTAAATAGAGTTTTGCAAAGTTTTCTAAGTCTTGATATAAGATATGCTCTCATTTGTGTTTTATAAGCAAACGTTTTTCTCGTAGCCAAAATATGATTAAAATATATAGCTCGGTATAAAGTCAATGCCTTAAGATTATTCAAATCAAAGTACAGCTGTATGAATTTCCGTCATACTAGTTTTCAATAGCATGAAGGATGTCATCTTGAAACCTAGACAAACATGGATACAGTACCTGGCTAGATCCCCACAGGAGCCCGAGGGATGTATACTACTGTCCTTGTCCTCAGTCTCTGGACTTGTTCGGCTTTCTTGGCTGTCCACTGACCGTCTAGACTCTTTCACTGAATAACAGTTACAAATAAAGTTATAATTTCTAAATGAATATTTATTCTACATTCAGTACATGTGCAATCTCATTAAGGTCAGATCAATACCATTTTGTCCTGATTTTCCGATCAGCCAATCAAATCGTTACTTACACAATTGTGAAAGTAAAAGTAAATCGGATAACTTGCGAGTGTTCCAATTGAGTAAGAATGACAAATGCGGTTTGTAAATGACTGTTTTGATAGGTTTACCAAAATTTTCTAAATAAATCGAAAAGGGAAAATTCGAAGTGACCTTCTATCGTTCGTTGTCATATCATACCGCAAAATGGTATATATCTGGTTTTAATTAGACTGAGTTCATGTGCTACATTAAGGACAATCTTATACAACATAATACGACAACAGTGGTCGTAAGTCTGATAAGGGTTAGTTTCGTGAGAGCTCCCTATAACGCACAAAAGACACTTTGTCTAGGAAAGTAACACGATAGGTGTCCCCTCAGATTACGCTGTTTTATAAGACGAGCACCTGATGCCTACCTGTAATTGGGCAACTGCGGGGCTTCGATTAAATAAAAATAGAATCCCTAACAGTCAAACATTCGGTGAATAATTGTAAATTGAAAAGGCTTAAGTTTATATACGTCTTAAACGCTTGTTGATAAAACAAGAAATGCAATTATAGTATTTCTAAAAAACGGCTCTCCTCAATAAAAATTAGAAAAGAGGTCGTTTATCGGGTTTTTGGCATCAAGTTATTTTAATAATGCAAATTGGAAGTCTGTCAATGTAACTGTTTATGAATAAAGTACTCTTTAACTTGTATCTATTTTCATTTCTCCAGAGCGCTGTGTTTTATTAACCATTATCCTGCTAAGCGCGACCGTGATAGAATCTGAAAACAGCTTGGATCTAGATTAGACGCCGAGCAATTAGGCGTCTAGTCCCGATCCAAGCTGACACTCGGCCAATTATTTCTCCAAATATAAGGCGAATCCGATAAATTTTAAAATCTAGACAGACGACAGTTTAAGCAGACGACATTTTTTTCAGCAAACTAAGGGTTAATAGCTAATTGATAGCAAAGAAGTAGATAATCACCGTCAGTGACGTCATCTTCGTCGTCATCATCGTCATCCTCATACTCAAAATCGTGGGATGTTCCACTCTCCGTTAATCCTAGACTGTAATTTCTGCTGAAAGCTGAAGCCTGAAATGTTGATTACGTAACAAGATGAAACAAATACCAACCAAAGCAACAGTGTAGTACCTTCTTCAAACGACACTATTAGGAACAGATCAAATACGACTCCCGTGAAGAGGCAAATATCTCAGGCTACAATAGAGCTCATTAAAATGAGCTGATGGAACAAAAACTCCGCCAAAGACAGAGAAGCAATCTTTTTTCATTTCTACAATTCTGAGAAAAGTCTTGGGCATACCTAGATGTCAAACATAGAATCACACAAAGCTAACGTTTGGCTTTACCATCTATAAACATCGCTACCGGAGGGAACTCTATATTGCTACAGATACAACATCAAAATTGTTAACAATTTAAAACTCCACGAAATAGAAGGCGTAATAATTTCAAATGCGTCAATTCGAAAGACGTTAACTGTTGCCAGTTCAATGAATATCTAAATATTAGTTTACGATTAAATGTAAGATGAAACCTACGTTTTGAGGATTAACTACCACTAATGTCATTATTTTCTGTTTACTCTTCACCTCCGATTGTGACGAACTATTTCGTAGATAAATTTGAGGCTTTCCGATTATTAGAGCTACAGGTGCTCAGGGGAGGAAAGTTTACCCGTGAATATAAAAACAAGAGGACCATGATGGTCTTAGAGTCGCTCACCTTAAAATGATAGCCTAAACCCCTGGAAGCGATGTTGTTTTTACAGATCAAAATAATGTGAACAATCTTTATAGAGGGTCACCTAAGAAAGATTTACGCAAAATCATTTTCAAATCTGGCCATTAGTTTCGGAGAAGAAGATTTTTAAAGTTTTTAATACATACATTAAAGGAAAACTGACTCCGCCCACTTGCGGCCATGTTTTTTACAGATCAAAAACATTTGAACAATCTTTGTAGAATGTCACACAAGTAACATTTGTGGCAAATCATTTTTAAATCTGGCCTTTTGTTTTGGAGAAGAAGAGGTTTAAAGTTTTCACTATATCCATATAAGGAAAACTGACTCCGCCCACTGGCGGCCATGTTTTTTACAGATCAAAATAATTTGAACAATCTTTGTGGAGGGTCACACAAGTAACATCTGTGCGAAATTATTATCAACTCTGGCCTCTTGTTTTCGAGAAGAAGATTTATAAAGTTTTCACGATATACATATAAGGATAACTGACTCCGCCCACTGGTGGCAATGTTTTTTTAACAGAACACACTAATTTGAACAATCTCAGTAGAAGGTTACCCAATGAACACTTATGCCAAATAACTTTCAAATCTGGCCATTAGTTTTGGAGGAGTAGATCTTTAAAGTTTTTTCTTTTCTGTTGCCATGTCAACCAGAGTTATACATGGAATCAAATTCTTTGAATAGCTTTGAAAGAGGGCTACCCTCATTTCTGAAAAGTTTGATCAAAATTTGCCAAGCCGTTTAGGAGGAGATGTCGTTTAAAGCAAATGTTGACGGACGGATGGACGACGGACAAAGTCCGGGCACTATAGCTCGCCATAAGCCTCTGGCTCAGGTGAACTAAAATATTGTGTGTTCGACACAGGTTTATGTTCAAATTGAAAATATTTTAAACAGCAAATTCTTTCACCAATTAGATTCAACTCAAATTCATGAGGCATGTACGTTTTATATTATAATATAAAAATTATATATAAATATTTATATAGCGCTCTATCTAAAAAATACTCTAAGGCGCTTTACAACATGAATCATAAAATTTACAGAGCAATAATGAATATAACATGAAACATAACAAGAGGACCATGTTGGTCCTGTAATCGCTCACCTGAATATCTCCATGTAAGGAAACTGGCTCCACCCCTTGGTGGCCATGTTTTTGAACTGATCCAAATAATTTAAATAAATTTTGTAGAGAGTCACTAAAGAAACACTTATATCAAATAATTTTCAAATCTGGCCACTTGTTTTTGAGAAGGTCCTTAAAGTTTTTCCTGTTTGTTGCCATGGCAAGCAGAGTTCTGCATGGAATAAAATTCTTAGAACAATTTTTGTAGAAGTCCACCCAAATATTTTTAAAGTTTTCTAAAAAGCTATATAAGGAAAACTGCACACCCCCCTGGCGACCATGTTTTTTTAACATATCAATATTCTTTGAACAATTTTGATAAAGGTCCATCCAAGGATCATTTCTGTGAAATTATGTTGAAATAAGACCTGCAGTTTTTGAGAAGAAGATTTTCTAAGTTTTCTATATAGCTTCATAAGGAAAACTGGTTCCGCGCCTGGCGGCCATGTTTTTTATACATATCATTATTCTTTGAACAATTTTGGTAGAGGTCCACCCAAGGACCATTTCTGTGAAATTATGTTCAAATTGGACCAACAGTTTTGAGAAGAAGATTTTTAAAGTTTTTCACTTCGGTTGCCATGGCAACCAGAGTTCTTCATGGAATAGAATTCTTTGAACAATTTTGAAAGGGGACCATCTAAGGAAAATCCCAGCCAAGTTTCATCAACTTCCATTTAGTGGTTTCAGAGGAGATGTTGTTTAAACAATTTGTTCAAGTACGACGTACGACAGACGACGTACGACATACGATGAAGAATATAAAGAAACGATGGACCCCTGAGCCTTTGGCTCAGGTGACCAAAAAACATACAATACCTTAATAAAACAACACATAAATGCAATTTCAATTAAACATGTTAACAAGTTATACCTAAGATATGAACACAGTGTTTTTTTTAAAATAATCAAGATAAAAATTTAGAAATTTAGATTGAGAAAATCTAGAACATTAAAATAACATAAAAGAATATGAAAACGGATGATGATTAAAACTGACGATAGAAAAAAAAAGACAAAAGCAAACATATAAGACTGCTGTTCTTCAAGATAAAATTTAGAACAAATTTAAAATGACATAAAAGAAATAAAAACGGATGAAGATTAAAAATGATGAAAGACAAAAGGACAAAAGTAAACATGTAACACTACTGTCGGGATGGTAAC
>JAULCC010174784.1:0-13168 GCA_032358795.1 Nuttallia obscurata
AAAAACGATAGTATTATCGTAATCATTATTTCATTATTATTGTTATTATAACCAATAAGTGTGCCTTGCCCATCACTTGCTGTTGCTTCATTATAAACATTTTTGCCAAGTCATTTGAAATAGCAATTGGTTTAGAATAATGACACAGCCAAAACAATACCTACTACTTAAGTACCATAGACTATGACCTTGAAGCTGGGTCTTACCCAATACACAGGGTAACTTCATAAAATTTGATTATTGTGGTAAAATAACAAACTACTATATTTGCAAAAGTTTGTAGCAATTATAAAATTCCACATTGACAAATGATTATAATCAGTATTTACATTAACAGTTATAAAGCCAACTACAACTTTAATGAACTGATACAATATCTACAAATAGTGAAGTCTTTAATATATTCTTCTTCAAAACTATTGTGAGTACATGTATATGACTTCTAACTTTGATAAGACAATATCTAAATTAAAGAACATCAGAATGGACAATTGACAAAATAATAATAAAACATGGATTATTGTTGCAGTTTTAAATTTGATACCAGTGTATCATTGGTATCACTACAGTTTACATAAGTATAATGCCAAGTTTTATAGCAACTGCACTCCAGATTTGGTTAAAATTTCAGAAGTATCAAAACATCTGCCAAAGTTTGTATATATGATTATAACATCAATGCACAAGGTTTCCAGATGAAATTCTTTATAGTCATTGTGAATTTTTTCCATAGTAACTGAAACCATGTTAAAATGTCTACTACCTTGACTAATGGGATAAGTTTTAGAGATAAAATTACTAATTTTGAATGGCTTTTTGTAATTTTCACTTCAAGTATTTCTTCCAATCATAGTGTATCCATGTTTCCTGAATATATCTCAACATTTGCAACAGTTTTCAGATATTCAATATCCGAGGCCATATCTGGAGTGCAGTAGCTTTAAAGGACACAGAAATTTTGGCTAGCTCAACCACTTTCTTTTAATACTACATAATGTATCATTCTGAAAGTATTTGGTACTGAATCAAACAAGAGCATGTGCCCATCTCATTAGCATATTTCAAAGAAACTTACAAGATACAAATATTGAACAATAATTGTTTTAAAATAGTATTGAAAATGCTGTAGTACGTACAACTGAAAGAATCATTTTTCCAAAGTAATTTGTAATACCTATCGGAAATTTTAGGATGAAAAGATAAATTCAAAGTTTAATGTTAAGTTTAAGTAAACAAGGGGTACAATTGTTAACTTAAAGCAGTAAATAATTTTGAATATAGCTCCTCTGACGACTTTTACTTTTTCAAACAAACATGAGAAGTTTTGAAGCTGAGACTTCAATGGCTCATAACAAAAGCTGACTTAAACAAAATGATTGACCAAAATTTATAAAAGGGACATAACTATGAAAAAGCAGTTGAGATTTACAAAACTTGCCAAAGTATGAATTATGACTTTCTTACATGCCTATAAGTGAATTGTGGGGATTCTGCTTGAACAATTAAATTATAACGTTTCAGCAGTGAAATTATAACTTTTTTGCCGCAAATACTTTTTTGAGTATGAAAAATAACATAATGCAGCCTATCCTTGCAAGGGCGTTAAAATATATCACTTATTTTTTATGTCAATTAAACTTTTTGATTTGAGATTTTGTTGGTTATTCATGTCTACATAATAAAAAGTAGCCCTATTATTGGGGAACTACATTGTTAACAGGTGACTTGATTCTTGGCGTTCTTTCGTTGGGGCTCACAATGGGGAAATTGGGGGCAATTGTGACACTTTATACAAATGGGCATCAAAACACCAGAATGTATGTAAGAATTCGAATGATTGTACTCTACAGGGAAAGATTGAATTTGATTTCATTGAGTGGTGAGCAAAAGTGGCTTAGCCACTCGTGAAAACACCACTTTTGCTCCCCACTCAATGAAATCAAATTCAATCTTACACTGTAAAGTACAATTACCCTCTATTTAATGGTTATTGAGAAAATTGGACTTGAGAGGAAAACTAAACAAAATCTCTGTGTCTAAAAGGGGCATATTTGTAAAAGAAGAGACCCTTGGGAGTCAAAATCACTTGACTGGTTTGAAGTTTTCACCCTATAATTCTATGTTACCTTGTGACCTCCTGGCAAGGCTATATTTGACCCGAGGGATCCAGCTTAAACAATCTTAAAAACCTTTTTTAAGGTAATCTTTTTTTTCAACTTAAAAACAACCTGACTGAGCCTCTTCTGATCACAGAATTTGACTAACCTTTGTAAAAGGTTCACCAACTGATGATTTATGGGCTGTTTTATCAGTACTGACCTGTCAGTTATGATGAAAAGGATACATATTTCAAATATGCTTGTGACTCCTTTGGCAAGGCTTAGTTTGACCTAAGGGACCAGATTTGAAAAAACTTAAAACTACATTTTCAGCGTATGCTACATGTATAAAATCAAATTTTTGTATCTTGTTGTTTTTTAACAAGAAGATATTATGTCATTTTTTTCTCATTAAATGAACTTAGCTGGATCAAATCCAATGGTCATGATTTGAAAAACTTTGGTGGCGAATCACCAAATGATGATTAATGTGAATTTTTATCAAAATTGATCTGCCAGTTTACTAGAAAAAAATCATTGTAACCTTGTGACTCCTGTGGCAAGACTAAATTTGACTTGCGGGGCCTGGATTGAATAAAGTTGATACAGCCCTATCAGGCTTTTGGTCCATTTACAATATCAAGCCTTAGGGCATTGTAGTATTTGACAAGAAGATTTTCAAAGATTTGTTAGTGTTTTCATATAAGCTATCTAATGGGCCTTTATTGGGTCTAGGGATTTAAATAAACTTAGTATAGGACCTTCCTGGGATTCTTTATTTGAAGTGTCACTTAATTCTGTTCAAAAGTTTCAGAGGATATGCCATTTGAAGAAACTGTTTATGGAGGAAATAAGCTAGAATGTAGTCAAGAGTTATGAAACTTGCCACAATTGTAGCTAAAGCTCCTTTTGCTGTACCTGGAATGGTGATTGCGAAAAAGTGTTTGAAACAAACATACTTTAAAATTAAGATTAACAAGTCATTTTAAAGTTCAAAAGATTATCAATTTTGTTCTAATCATCATATTTTAATGTAACAATGTCCACATGTTTCACCTTCACCACAATATTAAAATATTTTAATATTGGTAAGTCTATCATAGGTGATCTACTTCTTTTTGCCTATGACTTTCACAGGTTGTACAACACCTTTACTTAGCATTCCTCCCCCTTTACCATTAAACAAGGGTGGCCACACTAGATAGTCGACCTTGTCTCCCTTGGACAGTACTGTGTACAGGTTTGGGTTCACTTTTTCTCCATGTTTGATGTCTGTCACCATGTACAGGGGTGGATCATGTAACACCATTGGCCAACAGATTTCCACACATGCAGTGTAGTAGGACTTGGAAGCCTCCATACTTTTTATTTCTGTGTCTGTTTTCATTTTCTTACGCATGGAAGTCAAAAATACCTAGAAAAATAACAATAAAACAGTACAAACTAACCTTTCACAAAGGTATTTATAAAAAATGTTATAGATAAAAAAGTTTGATACCTGATACATAGATTCACAAACTAAAAAAACTAATTAAAAAACTGGAATGTTGAAGAACACTATCCCTTATCCCTTAGGAAACATCAATATTAGTGGATTGAATTCAATGCTAAATTTCAAATTATTTTAAATGTGAAATAACCTTGCCATGTATTTTGGCTCTTATGAATAGATATATCCCCTCTTTTTTCTGATTCTGTAGATTAATAATTCATATTTTGTCACAATACACACATAACATTGATCAACACTCTGAAAACATAACATCAAATGCCACTTGATATATAATTTTATCCCAAATATTTTGGGTGGTGACAATACCTCCATATCACCAAACTTGTGACAAATAATGTGTTGCACTTTTAGTAAGGTTAAACAATAATGTGTTGCACTTTTAGTAAGGTTAAACAAGCTTAGTACCTATATACAACAAGAGGCCCATGAGGGCCTATGCTCTACTGGCATAGTTCTATAGGCAATTTCCTAATAAGAACATGCACGTATGGGCAACAAAGGAAAGACTTCTAACTACTGTATACATTTGTGAAGATCAGAAAAGAAATGGAGATTTTATCGCATAAACAAGCTGAATTTTAGCAATTTTGACAATTTCAAGGGCCATAATCCTGGCAAGCATTAGTGGATCTGGCTGATTTTCAAAAGAAAGTGAGCTCTCATAAATATCTAACTACAGTATAAGTTTGGTGAAGATCTAAATGAAATGGAGATTTTATTACATAGACAAGCTGTATTATAGCAATTTTGACAATTCAAGGAACTGAGCTCTCATGGATGTCTTACTACTGTATAAGTTTAACTGCGATATAATCAAAACTGAAGACTTTTTCACATAAACAAACAACTGTTTAGGGACGAACGCATGGATGCAAGCATGCGAGCTCAGACAATGGATACCATGCCACAAAATAAACTCTCTGGCCTTTGGCCAGTAGAGCTAATAAAAACCTGTTGTATTTAGCTTTAGGCAGTTCTAGTTTAAACCCTATTTATTTTACAACGATTGTGAAACAAGTTCTTACAAATTATATAAATCACTCTCGTTGGCCCAGATGGAGGCGTTTTTGTGGTCTTTTATTGTAGGAGGAAACCGGAGTATCCGGCGAAAAGCTACAAGTCCGGACGGGAGACCACTACAGAACCCTCTCACATACTAGCCCGTGCCGGGAATCAAACCGGGGTTGCATTGGTGAGAGGTGAGCCCATTACCACTGCGCTATCTGGACACCCAGGCAGTTCTAGGTACTGGCCTTAATCAGGTCATTTATTTAGAAAACAGGTAGACTTTCTATACATAAGTAACATAAGTGTTTATCATTCAGCATCAACAAATATCAGAGTTGAAATGTTAATGCAATGGTCAAATGATAATGCTCAAGAGGTGAAGATTATCAGAGACATAATGGTTACCAACCTGTTTGACTTCCTCTACACTGCCCATCACAATTTGCCTGCGAAGAACAAGCAAGGTTTTGTTGCTTGTGGATGAAATACGTGGTTTTTCTATTCCACTTGTACCACTACTCTGAAAAGTCAAATATGTAGGTATTATATATCCATTGGAAGGATAATATCAAAGCTAGAACAGAGAAAACAAAAAATCTCTGTAACAGTACCATTGGGCCTATATCATAAGACATAACAATAGAGCCCATATGGCCCTGTAATGGCTCACCTAAAATTCGCACATACAAAATAAAAAAAACCTATACTGGGTCTTCATTTGAACAATATTGATAAATGACCTTTACATCACTGATGTTTCACATACATTATCTAAGCTGGAGCAAATGAAAGATTGTCAAAAAGAAGACATTAAGTTATCACAAAATTAACATATGTAAAATGTGACAATCATGAAGTGAGACATAAATCTTATTTGAACAAACCTAGTAAAATACCTGCATATAATGTTTGACACAAAATATCTAAGTTCTAGATAATTTCCAATAGTCCAGGGTTTCCAACCTACAATGGAAAATATTCCATGGCAAGCTAAATAATTTTTCATGGAATGTTTCTAGTTCCAATACTTGGGGAAAACATTTTCCATGGAATTGCAATGCACCATTTCAAAGAAGAAGAGTTTTTAAGTTTTCACTATATAAGTCTTTGTAAAATTATCCCCATCCCCTGACAGCCATGTTTTTGACTTGATGGAATTTGAATGAGGGTCACCAAATGAACATTTCTATAAAATTATTGTCAAAGATTTTCAAAGCTTTCAGAAAAGCCCCATAGTGGAAACTAGCCCAGCCCCTTGGGGGCAATGGTTTTTGTTTCAAACCAACATGGCTTGAAGGATTTTGATAAAGGGTCACCTAAGGATTGTTTTAAAATTGGGCTGACAGTTTCAGAGGAGAAAGGTTTTAATTCTTCCTTATTATGAGCCATAAAGTTATAATAAGCCCCGCCCAACGGGGTCATGTTTTTTTGCATACCAACATGACTTGAAGGAATTTGATGAAGGGTCACATAATAATCATTTCATTTTGAAATGACCAAGCTGTTTCAGAGTTTTCCTTTTGGTTGCCATGGCAACATGGCAGTTCTGCATGAAACAGTATTTTTAAAGGAATCTCGAAGAGGACAAGATAAGGAACATTCCTGGGAAGTTTGGCTAAATTTGGCCAAGCAGTTTAGGAGGAGAAATGTTAAAGATGGATGGACGAAGATGACAGAGAATCCCCTATCATAATAGCCCTCTTGAGCACTTCATGCTCAGGCGAGCTAAAAAGTGGACCTAAACATAAATCTTCACCACGAAACCACATTTTCAAAGCCCAAAAGACCCATAGTTTATGCAAAATACCAGCTAAAGTTATGTGACTTGTCATACATAGTCATGTTATAATGCTGAATAAGTGTTGCAAGTTTCAAAGTAATAGCATTGACAAATTTAGGAGAAAAGTGGACCTAAACACAAAACTTAACCATCAACAGACATCGATGATGATCATGTGATGACAAAGTTCATCATTTTATTCTCAAAAACTCTGATGAGCTAAAAATGTACAAACAATAATAATACAAATTTCCTTGCGAGAACTTGTTATAAACCATGATGTCAGGGACAGCTCCAAAAATGTTACTTTCATTGGAATAAAATTCATGTTTCCTATTATTCCATCATATTAACTTTTTAATATTCTGTTACCTTTGTATTGTTATACACATGCACATACTTTTGATATTTTCTGCCTTACTTCCTCCTCCCAGTTGATTCTCTCTCCTACAATTTCCTCCCCTCCCTAATACACCCATGCTCTCCCCTAACATGCTCTCTTTTCTCTCTCCTTCTTTCTCATTTAAAAGGCAATTAAACAAACTTACTGAAAATCTTTCAGATGGGTTCTGTACTGGATGTAGAAGAAGGTTTTTCAGACTGTCCAACTGCTCAGATGCCAACCGCTCAGAAAAATCAAAACTTTCCTGGAGATGAAATAACATTCTGTATTGCAATACAGATGTAATACAGATTTAAGATGTGTGCAGTTTTCAAGAAGTTAACTGTGAGAAAATGATCATCATTTACTTTTTAATAGATTAATCATCTAACAAAATTTCAAATGATGTACTTATCTGAAAGCAAGAAATGTATGAATTTGTATCGTCAACCCTGTTTGATATAACATGAGCTATTGTTTTTTACATGTTCTGGATCCCGGGGGATGCAATGTTGACAAAGTGTGAACTATAAGTTAGAGGAAAGTCAACACAACAAAGCCCAACAGTTAAATTTAAATTTACCTGTTTGGCTCTGTTTTGTTGACTTTTCTCTAACTTATTTATATGTCAGTATAGGCTATCAGTTAATCTAGAGATTAACATTTCTATTATAAAAAAAACACATTATTTCCATTGCCTTTGCGCCGTCTTTTAAAGAAAATAATCAAATGCTTTATTACACAACTGCTTAATGAGCAAGACGTATTCTTCCACACCATGCTGTTTTAAAAATAAAAAATTCCAGGTTGCATTTCTCTCTCTGTTAACCTGGCGGCTATTTATAGCCTAGTGTTGGAAATTCCAGGACTCAATGGATGCGAATGAATACATCGCCCGGCTTTAAATGATTACTCATTATACGAATTTAGAACCAGTCTCACTTCTCAACCAAGGCTAAGTGATCGATTTCAGATAGGAAATTTGAAGATTTTTTCAAGCTAAGCAGTTCTAAACCAAAGGCATGTCAGGCATTTGAGAGAGCAAACAGATTTACAGCAGCTCAAAAGATAGACATTAAAGTTTGGCATCATTAAAAACTGTCGTAAAATGGCAGTAAGAACTCAACATTACACTGTCCTACAAATACACCTGAGAATATGACCAGTGTGTTGATAAGGCCGATTGTTCAAATTGAGCTATTTCTCGGGAATGTTTAGACAGAACACTCGGCTATAAAACTAAGATTGGCGAAACCATTACAACATGATTATTATTCTTTTCCTTTATATAATCTTACTCTGGTGTATCCTCATTTAATCATACCTGTGAACTCGACCTATTGTTCCAGTAAACTACCGGAATTTAAGAACAACTATCTACCACCAGGAAATGCCATTCTACCATTTTATTGCTATAATTTGATAATCCAATTAACAATTACATTTAAACTCGCTTGAAAAAAATAGACTGAGTTTTTATTATCCCATAATGGTAAACAAATTTAATCATAAATCAGCCATACCGTCACATGTAAAACCAAGATATTGGACTTGTTTTCCAATATCACGCATCGATGACCAATCTAACGCTTGAATCAGGTACACCAGTCCGCTAGCACACATGAGTGTGCAACCTTGCCCTTGTCAGATTAGGATTGTGCTGTCAGTTTTTCACACATTTTATGATGGGGGTAAGTTGATATGTGACATATACATGTAAGATAATGGTGAAAGGGAAACAGTGTTGTACCTCACTGCTGCTGATGAACAACAGTTAGAATGCACATATTGCTTAATGTATAACAGTGTTGTTATTTATATTTTAGAATTATCAGTGACATATAATACTGAGATAAGCAGCTACGCAAGCCCTCACAATATCATGTACACACTTAGGTTTAGAATTTAGTAGCAAATAAAACTTTGCTCCTTTTTATCTGTAAACATGTATACAAAAACATCATCTGAAAGCTCATCAACTGTTGCTGTCAGTAAAATGGTGCTAACAGTTGCTATAATTAAGTATTTATTTAATTCTCATGAAAAATCCAGATTAGTTCAAATTATTTAATCAAATGGTAAATTTAGAGAAAGCATTGTTCCTAGGTATTTTCTACTAACATTAAAGTAGAACAGACAAGATTTTTTAACTGCTGTTTTTCAAGTGTATTTCGTTTAATACAGCGTCAATGTACATTAGGTTATAAAAATAATTTTTAATAGATCATATTTCTGACAAATATGGACTTACAAAAGTGCCCCCATTTTAGAATTTTAAAAAGTAAGGCCTCAGTTAGCTCTCTTTGGTTGCTAAGGTAAACAGCCGATTACATCTGGTCAAGTAGCCCTAGCCACCATTTTGTTTCCAAGCCTCTGATCATCTCAGTAATGTCACAATCATAACCTATCAACTTATAATACTGCTACTTTATTTATTTTAACAATCATCTTTTAAAAGTAATAAGTGGAAAATGTTCTGACTTTACGGATTTGAATTTGATGAGTAATTACAGCCATGTAAGTTATAACCAACAATCGATGAAGCTATATATTTTTCCGTTATATTCCTGCTTTACCTGGCGTCGTTGTCACACGACCAAAATACATTTACACATCTGTGTTTAGGTCTGTGGCCAGACCTTTTGATTTTGGAAAAGTTGCAATTGCATTGATTAAACCTGCCTTATGAAGCGAGAACCACAGGATATTTTGAATATATGGCTTTCTTTACAAACCGTATTAAAAATATGTTCAGTTTACTGCCTCAAAAGTAGCTATAACCTACAGAAATAGTGTTTGATATGAAATATATATACCACTGTTTGTAATCCACCCTTCCATAATAACAATCCAGTGTTATAAGCAGATTTAAATGGTTAACACGATGCATTGAAATATTCTCCTATCACTGTTCAATAAGAACACATACCTTTATATGTACATGTATGTCTTTATGTGTTTATCGCGGAATAGTGACATCCTCAGCTATCAAGCATGTAGGGTCTAGTTGATGAATGTCAAAGTTTTTTGAATTGATCAAAAATCCCCGACAAAACGTGAATTAACATATTTTAATGGTATGTGCGACTGGTCATTCTGAATTGGATTTCACAGTTTATTTTTTATTCAATTCCAGGGTGTAGTTTCTGATCAGACAAAACATATAACTTGGTAGATTTACTCTACATGACATAAAAGTAAAACGTCGGCATATTTCACTGTAGTGTAAATACCAGTTTTATAGTACAAAATGTGTTCTTATTTTAAAGGCAGTCTGTTAATAAACTTCCACTCCCTCGCCCCAACACAGATGTTTCACAGCTGTTACCTATGACAGGATATTGCACAGTGGGGATGTGACATAACAGTACATACTCATTACATACCGGTAACAATAATTACAGCCTCATTATCAAGGCAATAAACCTAACTGACCAGAGTTGTTTTACACTCTCTGCAGTGTCGACCTCTCCTTATATGGGTGTAAATAACAACAGTACCCGGTATGGTCTCCTGATTGAATCTGCATCATCAAATACATGTAGATGATTATAAACACAGCTGGTTTTCTTGATGAGTGTATATTTCAAAGTCATTTAAAAAGTATAAGATTACAGAACTAAAACAAAAACTATTTTTTCTAAAAGCACTCTTGTAGAACAGTTTCTTTTCGGGGGAAATCACTGCGTTATAACCTCATGTTTATTCAAATATTTTTTTTTTGTCTCTTCAGTAAAAACTTTTCCATCATTCATTGCTTTATGCAAACACCGATACATTCATTTTCCTTTTATCGTTATTCTATCCTTTTATCGTTATTTCGGTTAAAAGTGGAAAAATAGAAATAATTCAGTGGTTTGATGCCAGTGTAAATTTAAAACTCATATATAAATAGTTATATATGTATAACTGTGCAAATAAAGACAACATCAAAATCATAATAATTTATTTATTTTGGTTTCCTTTACAACTATTATATTTGCTGGTATTTCAACTTGAAACTCATATTTCTGTTTTATTTGTTATAAATTTATCTCAAAACTATGTTGGGTTTCTTATTACACACTTGAGAGCGTTACTCAGGGTCATTTAGCAAAGAAATCTCATCCTAGTTATACGTGCATAGTGCATGTTTATGCAAATTCAATGTACACCACAATTAAAAACCATTCTTTTATAAAATCTGGATGGTTTTAACTGTTTACGGCACAAATATTGCACATCTAGATTCTCCTTTCATTTTTGTTTACGTTTCGTCAATACATATTACAATAACAACTCGATATGATTCGTGAAACGACATCTGCATGTGTTATATCTTATCCGATCCGATCGGCCTGCTATAAATTCAAACAGATGACCCGTTATCGATAATTACGTTTGAGCTAAATAGTTACGCCTGACAAACTTATGTGGTATAAGATAACTACTAATGGACAAAAAACAAATTACTTAATCGGTATTTTGGGTATGATTTACATTGATATTTAGTGAAGAAATCTGGATCAACAAACGCTCATGAAATAGCACACATATTACTTTTAAGTCGACCGGGAAACTATCGCCCATGCCCACCGAGACTGGAAATCAATGAACGATAACTCCAATTGCACATTATTAAGGAAAAGGTAACCACCCTTGGATACGAGGGCAGAACCACGCGGGCATATTTTGAGATGGCTTAAAATGGAAACAAGGCAAAATAATTAGGTTAAAATGATGATATTCTTAAATAACATTCATAAATCTATTTATATAATGTCGTTTTAATGAAATATAAAAAAGCTTGTTGGGTCTACTTTAAAGTTTTGAAAAATCCATTTAAAAAATCCTGGCAATAATTGTTTCAAACTTTGAACTTTTAGTAAATATAAATTTTTTATATATAGAATTGATATCTTCAGTTTTATTTTAAGAAAACAAAAGATGGATTGGTGATATTTTGACTGAGAAACTTAATGTACTAAGTTTGTGTAATTTGCTTGTCTCTTTAAAACCTTAAAATAACACCTGGTGTTTGCCAATCATGAATTAAGAATCTCCCTCATAATGACCCAATCTCCCTCATAATCCAGACAAATCTCCCTCATGAACATGAAAAATGGTTTACAGGTATGTATAACCTGTAACAGTACAATATGTTGAAATGTGGTGAGACATAACATTCCAAATGTGTTTGTTCTACACATTAGGAAATCACTTTGTAATTTCTTCAGAAAGGTTTATTTACCTTAAAAGTATAGATCATATCAGTTTGTGAAATAGAAGTTCAAACAAATTATTCATTTTCATTTTATGATATTAAATGAGTCAGGATCTGATAATTTGGAACTTATTGCAATGTTCATGTAGTTTTGGATTTAAATGTTGTTTTAAAGTTACATCACTTCTGAATAAGAATATGCAATAAACGTATGATTTAAATATGCATTTTAGTTGCTTGCATACTTCCACATGTATTTGTAGTCTAAAGACTTGTAAGATTTCTGATGCCTTGTGATCAGTACAAAATCCCAGAGCCTGGCTCATAGTTTATGAAAATACTATAAAACATTACATTTTGGAAATGACCATCGAAAAAGCTGCTGCCAGTGAAATCCTGGTCTTGCCAGTAGGAAATATTGGCTCTGGCAAAAAAAATGTCAGTAGCAAAAAAAAGTAAATTCGAGCCTGGCAAATCTACAAAACTGTTTGGCACATCATTTATACAGTATTGCCATTAATGTTGCCACTAATGTTGATACAACACCCTTTCACCTTCCCTCAGTGCTGTGGGTCCTTTGATTATGAACATCTATATCTCCTTTATAAGTCTGGTAAACATTGTGAAATGAAGATGCTATTGTATTCACAAGGTCAATTATAGCAACTTTTCCAATTTTGAAAGGTTGTAATCCAGTCATGCATGTCTCCATCTAGCTGGTTTAAAAAGGAAGTGAGTTACAATAAATATCTAAGTACTATATAAGTTAGTAATAATATAAGTTTATAACTGAAGATGCTATTGTATTCACAAGTTCAATTATAGCAGTTTTTCAAATTTTATTGGGCAGTCATGCATAGGTGGATCTGGATGGGTTTCATAAGCCAACATGGATATCTGATGTAGGTTCTATGTAGGCTCTCTTATGTTCACAACCTCTATTAAACTTTTTTTGACAATTTCAACAGCCATAATGCACTCATGCTTAGGCAGATCTGGCTTGGGTTTGAAAGGAAATCAAAACTAAAGACTCTATTGTGTGCACAAACTATTATTTACAAACGGGAGCCGGACAAAACGCCTCCCAGACAAATCCCCCCCTGCTCAATTTTGTATAGGTGGACCAAAAAAAAAAAAACCTGCGACTTTTACAAGGCGGACAAAACACCCCTTGGTAGTTTAT
>JAULCC010175006.1:0-13162 GCA_032358795.1 Nuttallia obscurata
TTTTCGTATATAATTAATCTATTTTGTTTTTTTCATGGTTTGTGATGGTCGAAAATAGGCCAGGTATATCTTTAAGCAGATTTATTTTGTTCTGGAAATGTATTGTATTGCAATAATTGTATCGCATAAACTGAATTGCAGTGTATTGTGTTTTAACGTGATAACCCCTTGTGATTGAGCGAAAGTTGATGCAAACTGTCAAGTCGCTCTAGCGTAAACTACATGTATGTAGCAATTCAAGTCAAATATTGAGCTTTGTTTTTTGTAAGTCAACAGGCTTCATAACTGAGAGCAGCAGAACACAATGTCTAATCTAAATCTACATTTGCTGCATTATATGCGAAAATAACATTAAAATTGAATGGAATGTTAATAAATATGAAGGGTGCAGCAATGTAGTAGATATGGCGTCAGCCCTGTGCTCAAGTGGTTGTGTATTGGAGCCCCGAAGAAGGCCTTTCTATTTACCTTAATTAGACAATCAGTTACTGATTCTGCTTAGAAAACATGTGTTAATATCTGAGTTTAAAAACAAGTTTTAAATCCAAAGGCTTTAAAAACATATTTTTAATTTATGGGCTTAAGAACCACCCGGTTAGCTCAAGTGGAAGAGCGGCTGCATTCGGTGCGGGAGGCCGCAGGTTCGATCCCCGGCCCGGTTATACCAAAGACTTTTAAAATTGTAGTAATGGCTTCTCTCCTTGACGCTCAGGATTTAGGGTTAACGTTACGACTGGTTTGTCGGTGTCAGGATAAAGTGACCGGCCGGGGTTTGGTCTCCACGTGCATCAGGGCTATACAATGGGCACGTAAAAAAACATAGTTCTCTACAGAAGAGTTCTGTGTATCCGCTTCCCTCTCTCTGGGACGTCCGTTAGCCCTTACTGACAGAAAGTGACGTAAACCAAACAAACAAAATATGGCTTTAGAAAATAAGTTTTAAATCTATGTGCTCATACAATATGTTTTAAACTGGAAATAACATGTTTATGTTTGGGGGAGGGGGGAGGGGGAGGGTGGAGGGTTGAGAAGCGTTGGGAACTTTATTTATTCAGAGTAATGCAAATGCGTTGTAAAAACAATTTTCTCAGTGGAGAGCATATTGCTCATATGTGAAATGGTATACCTAAGTGGGTGATGTTCCTCCTTGAGGAACTTTGTTGTGCTGGAAACTTTCCATGATGCTACAAGATATTGTTTGGAACAACAGAGACCTTCTAGAAAAACGATTGTTTGCCCTCTGATCGTTTGTTTGTTACAACCTTCTAATCTAGTTCAAAACTCATTCGCAAAACACTTCAGTGGGGAACCTTCTGACGTCATCTTTTAATTTCAGAAAAACAAAATGTTATTGTATAACATAAATGTGGTTCACGAACAAAGAAGGAAGTATGACATGCCATGATGAAGGATTGCATGTAAAATTGTATTTATCAAGAACAAAGAGATAATTATATGAGAGAGCAATTCCTATTACATAGGTGTAGTGAAAGTCATACCCCCTTAGCTCAACGTTAACTTTAACAATGTTAAAATTGTATAATTAGGAATCAAACTATTGAAAGAAGAAAACGAGTCAAACAAACAAGAAAATATGAATGAATTCTTATCGGGCATGTGTTTCAGTATGCGGAATAACAAACAAACCACACTTTTTAGTTTAAACATATTGTTTTGCATGTGGTATACATGCAAGAGGATTGGGCTACAATTTGATACAACCTTATCTAAGGCCCTCATCCCCGATATTTACCAAACATTGACGTGGTAAAGCAAACAAAGGGTAACATTTACAATCCTTTATCATTTTTAACATGTAAAATGAATACATGATACTATCAAACTATAAATATCTGTTTATTAACCTTTGCAATCTTCACTTTAACACTTTGTAGTCACACATTTACAAATAACAAAACAGCGAAGCAAACATTCAAAAGGAAAAATGTCGAACTTAATTTGAACTTGGAACTTAAATTAGATAGTAAAGGTTAATGTATGAATACTTGTTTATGTATTTGGTTCGTGTCGAATTGTAGTGAAGGTCACAATTCCGTAGAGATATTGCATTTCTCAGCACCATACAGTATTTATCATCTAATCATCATACATGTTAAACCTGAAATAAGATTTTTTATACTTCGTTTACTTTGCAATGTTACTGCTGTGTATATATATTGGGAGACTTTCTTAAATTAGGTTGTAATAACACTAACTATGTCCCATTTCACTTTGATTTACTTGTAGCACGTCGGATCAGTTAGCCTACTTTTCAAATTCTTAAAAAAATCAGCAAGCTAATTAGAAATTAAAATCAAACTGGTGACCATGTTTATAGAACCCAGCATGACAATAGTCGTCGTAAGTGCGGTATTAAACATTCTTTTCTAGTTGCACATATTCTCGTAAATGTTTATCTTCATGCTAAAGGGGTTTAACAGGTTTCTTAATTTTACATGTAAAACAAAGCTCCATAAAACTACAAAAACATGTGAATGTTTAAACATACATCATAACTTTAAGTTCAACGCATTTTTCATATCAGGTTACAGTGTGTAAAGGACGGAACCGATGTCGTTGCTTTAAATTTTTCAGTTGATCGTTTCAATTTTCCAGCATGTACAAGTTAATCATTAAACGATTATTTTGTTTCAACAAAAATGCACAACTGTCTTTGATTAACATTTTATATTTTTATTGTACATTTTTATAAAAATCAATTTTACCAAGGTCTAACTAATCCAAGACGACTCGACTCAAGGCCGAATTAACACACTGCTACATTAAGGTTCAATTTTCTAAGTAAACAGTTTGAAAACATATCTAAAGGCTTCTTCATATCACTAATGCTGTTTTTTCCTGAACAGATTTGAAAACATATTCGCAATCGTGTTCCTTCTTTAAGCTATGGGAACCAGGACAATATACATTACCTTGATCATGTGACTCCTTGGAAGCTGAATATTGTGCACAATACATTGTCGCCTGGAACCAGACGGTGGGATGGTAAACTGAAACAAAAAATTAAGACATAAGTATAGTTGTTTCTAAATAACACAGAAGATCTCCACCTTTTACATGTTAAAACATAAATGCAGTTCAGAAGGAGTCCTTTAGTAAAAACTGACACAAAAAGTATATTAGACGGAGTGCTATGGAAAAAACGTCACTAGAAGTATATATCTGCGATCTACAAGAGGCGTTCTGTTAAACTAATGCTTCACTAAATGTATATATAAACGAACTATAATGGGTGTTCCGCTAAACGAGTGCTTCACTAGAAGTATATAACTGCCAATAATAAGAGGTGTTCCACTAGAGTGCTTCACTCGAAGTATATAACTGCGATCTATAAGAGATGTTCCCTAAGCGAGTGCTTCACTAGAAATATGTAACTGCGAACTATAAGAGATGTTCCGCTTAACGAGTGCTTCACTAGAATTTATAACTGCGAATTATAAGAGATGTTCTGCTAAACGAGTGCTTCACTAGAAGTATATAACTGCGAATTATAAGATTTGTTCTGCTAAACGAGTGCTTCTCTAGAAATATATAACTGCGAACTGTAAGAGATGTTCCGCTAAACGAGTGCTTCACTAGAAGTATAAAACTGCGAAATATAAGTGTTCCGCTAAACGAGTGTTTCAACAGAAGTATATTACTGCAAACTATAAGAGTGTTCCGCTAAACGAACGCTTCAATAGAAGTATATAAATGCGATTTATAAGAGATGTTCCACTAAACGAATGCATCACTAGAAGGATATAACTGCAAACTATAAGAGTGTTCCGCTAAACAAGTGCTTCACTAGAAGTATATTTCTGCGAACTATAAGAGATGTTCCACTAAACGAATGCATCACTAGAAGGATATAACTGCAAACTATAAGAGTGTTCCGCTAAACGAATGCTTCACTAGAAGTATATAACTGCAAACTATCAGAGATGTTCCACTAAACGAATGCTTCACTAGAAGAGTATACATGT
Organism: Nuttallia obscurata; assembly: GCA_032358795.1. Taxonomy (NCBI): domain Eukaryota; kingdom Metazoa; phylum Mollusca; class Bivalvia; order Cardiida; family Psammobiidae; genus Nuttallia; species Nuttallia obscurata. The sequence continues at coordinate 3,987 of JAULCC010175006.1, forward strand.
AACTGCGAATTATAATGGGTGTTTCGCTAAACGAACGCTTTTCTACATTTATATTACTGCGAACCATTAGGAGTGCGTTGCTTAACGAATGGTTCCCAATATGTATATAGCATTGATGTTAACATTTAAAGCCGGCTGTTTTGGAATTCGTGTGCTCGCAATCCATTAATCGACCAGAAAAGACGATTTTAATCGCACATTCTAGCTTTGATAGTCGGAAAACCTTACATCAAAAAACTAGTCTAAATATTATCTGATCAAAATCATAAATTGTAAATTAAGAAGAATGTAGAAGTAAAATCAATTGTATAAATAAGTTAGGCAAAAAAGTCACATAATAGCTTTGTCTAATTTTCGTTAAACAACACTGTAACTTCATTATCATATTATTTGTTATTTTTTGACAAGATTCCGTAGCCATGTAAATAAAGCAATAAAATCCTCTCTTTGGAGGTTTGATACTGTGAGGATACGGATTTTAGCCCTTACAGGGAACAGCCATAGATATATCATACTTTATCAGTAAATACTCTGCTGAACTGTGTACTCTTGTGTATAATATATGATATCATAAAAATGTTGACTCAACTGATTTAAAGAAAAATTATGTTTTCTAACAATAGAAATGTAAAATAGCTGTTTCTTCCATATTCAACTCAAAAATTCACTCTATAATAGACATCGCCTTCCTGGGTGGCACCAACAACTGTTAAGTAGAAAGGGTGCTCCACTAAAACAAATACCTCACAGAACAATATATAAAAAGTTTAATGAGCAAATATTTATAAATGGAAAAGTTAAGACCAAAGCTAAGTTTCCAAACAAATAATTCCTCGTTCCGGCTATATTTTTTACAGGAGCTTGCCCTACACGATGACACTGTTTACAGAGGAGATATATAAAACAGTAAATTCAGTTATATCGATCGCTTGCACGAAAGTATATATACAACAAAGAGTGCCATAACCGCTATTCCCACCCTCCCCAAAACTCCAAAAATAAATAAAGTATCCAAACAAAATCAACAACAACAATCATAAAAAAGCAAAAAATCACAAAAAAGCAACAACAAGTATATCCCTATCCCCCTAAAAAAGAAACTAACAACATCAAAACACAAAAACAAACACCCTCATCCAACGACATAGGGTCTCTATAAGCTCCTGCTTCCGATCTAATTAATTTTGCCATTACTGATGTATATGTATAACTTCTGTGATCTGAACGAAATAAAAAATATGTTTAAACAAACAACAACGTGCGTAACCTATCTGACTTCTAAAATACAATCATGCCTGGAATACAATTGACAAGTGGCAGATGGCTGCTGTTTGAAAAAAACAACAACATCAACCACAGACATCTCTTTAATGAGGTTTTAATTGACCTTGTTTTATTAGCGGTAATGTTACTAGTGAATTAAAACAAGTTGTAATCCATTTTTGGTGTTATATCAGGTTTCAGTTTTATTATGCAGCATATATATGTTCATCGCCATGAACATAAGATGGCACAATTTCAATAGCAGTAAATATAATACATGTTTAAAAAAAATAATGAAAATATGTATCAATACATTTAAGATGATTATATTTTAAATTGCACATGATTTGCATGATTTTAAGGGAAGCATTTGATATAAAATAAACAGTATACTGTAAAAAGACAACTGTAAAATGACTAATATCCCTTGATTTTGATATATATCTTGCTTATTTTAACAAAGGTCCCTTTCTGGATAGATGCCATTAACTTCTAGAGTTTTCGTACTGTAGGCAATGCAGAGAAACAGTTTCTACTCTAAAATCTTTGTAAAATGGACATACAAAAACAAGAATGATACTCGGACTAAACAGTATTCATATTACATTTGGTACATTTTCTCACATTTCCATCTATATTCTTATATCTCCCTTCCTCGATTGCAAAGTTATGTGCCGATCATCTGTTTTGACAAAGCAACCCTATGTTTCCTATCATTTAAAAGATTAAGGTATTTCTCAAATTCAAATGTAGTTATAATTTCTTTATAAGTATCTATTTCGAAATGGTAATATCCAAAACAACTGTTTAATATTGATCATAGATAAGTTGTTTTCTATTTGCATCATTCAATAAATCAATAAATCCTAATTGGTAGATAAATGTTTTTACTTGTTTTGTCCATTGGTTAATGTAATACTATTTGTTTTCAAAATCACTAATATCATACAATTTATACGTATCAATATGTGTGCAGTCCTCATAGATATCCACCTACATCTGAATAATGCCCCATGATTTTATGTTTGTATAAAACTTAAAAAATGGAAAGTATATATTTTGTTGATAAGCTGATACATGTAAGCGCATGTAAATCTTTACCATATAGTTTTTTATTTCCACCATAAAGGTATTATTCGGTGGAAATGTATCTGGAGTTATGTCCCTTCCCATAAGTATCGTTGTCCTGGTACCACGCTTACTTTGTCCGTGGTAGGGAACCAGTCCAGAAATGGTATCTGGATCCTGACTGTGGTAACTATATATAATATGCATGGTGTCTCTCTGGAAAGAAAATTACACTAATGTGTAATATAAAAGAACAAATTATGAAGGTTCAATTCAATATCTTATTGGCATACATTCATTGTGGTTTTATTAAACACACTTTCAAAAGAACAATAAAATATTAATTCACCATACATGAATGAGAAAAACATGAGTATAATGAAGACATTGACATCGTTGTAATAACGATTGTATTAATGCTATTTGGTACAATAACAGTTTAGCACAAGTTACATCAGTATGGCAGCATTTAGATTCCTCAGATTTGCTAACATGAAAAAGGAACACAACAGTTGACTGTGATATTATTTGTCGTAGTTTTTGTACCAATATGTTGAAGACATCTGTCGATCTAGATAAACAAAGAAATAAAAAAAATAAACCGACTTTATAAATGGGGAGGTTAAGTGAGGACAATGAGAATTGCTTTACCATAAATCATTCAAATGGGCGTTGTTGTAACATAAAGCATTCAAATTAACATTGCTTTAAAATAAATCATTCAAATGAGCATTTCTTCGACATAAATCATTCAAATGAGCATTGCTTTAACATAAATCATTCAAACAAACCTTGCTTTAACATAGATCTTTCACATGAGCCTTGCTTTATCATAAATCATTCAAATGAGTATTGGTGTAGCATACATGATGAAACTAAGCATTGCTTTATCAATAGTACTACAGTTTTTCTTGATGCTTGAAGACATTTATTGAAATATTTACTGCCTGGCAATATTTCACATCTCGCCATTTGGAAAAGCCTTAGAGTTATATAAATGCGATTTGTATATACACATTTTCATTGTTGTAGCCAGATTTTTTTAGGAATTTAACGTCGCTTTTAACAGTATTGCAGTCATATCGCGACGTCCAGCTGACTACAAGTGGAGGAAGACCACGGGGGACCTCTGTTCACTATTTCAGGCACAGAGTGCGCCCGGATAGAACCACCCACATACCAAGCCAGATTTGTTTTTCCATTTAGAATGCGTAAACAATACGAAAATGATCTTTTGCGTCTTTCATTCTTTTTCCGTTTTTTATATGCTCGCTGGCTTCAATTTCGCAGGTCATTTATGGTTCTAAGTATATACAGTAGTTTAAATAATAGAACAGTTTCTGGCTCGATTAATGCCAGATTGTACCATAAACGTTTTCCATTGTTTCATCGACATGGCGATTCTGACTGATTCGTCAGTGTAGCCCACTATTAAGTAAAAGAGCATCGTTTCAAATCGTATAAAGTATGTATGTTCAGAGTGTAAAAAAAAGCTATTTTTGAAATACATGTGCCGTTATCTATTCCATATGAAAACAATACAGTTTCTCAACAATCATACGCCGGATATCATATTTCCCCTCCCTTTCAACAAACTAAAGTCTGTAATGGAGTTTGTTAAAAATATTTTAAGTGCAAACATAAAACTTACTTTATCCTCAGTTTTCAAAACACTAGCTTTTTTTTCTCTTATAAATTATCGTTTGACGTCAGTTTCGGCTGTCATTTTTTCATAAAAAGGCCGTAATAAATCCAAATATAACCTAAAATGAGATGTCCGTTTTACAGTAAAATTCATTAAAAATTCATAAATTGAGTCTAAAATCGCAAATCAGCTTATCGACTATAATGTCACACACTTTTAAGGACTCACGTTAAGTCAGAGTAAGGATAGTTTTAAACAAAGGTTTGGAGTTTAGTGATGCGTTACATTAATTTGTCTAAGATGGCAATAAATAAAAGGTTCCATGGGAACCTAGCACGTTTAGACTTTAAAACATATAAGGCATACAGCTCATTCTAAAAATATGATATAATTATGCTGAAAGAAATTTTTAATGTTTAATGGTGCATAATTGACCTCTTATGTCAACAAAAGAACAACATAAAATGAAGTGTATATAATATACAGTTTTTTAATATATTTTCTAGCTTCCATATATAGAATGTGTATAAAACATACCGGCTTACCTATTCAATTACATTAAAATGCAAACTATTTCATGTTATTTTTCTATGATAATTTTTTCCTCGAAAACATGACCTCCAACAAACGGGCCAGCAGACACATACTTAATTTATCATGGAGCTACGTTGCAAATGCAGACTTGATGCAATACCAGTTACTAAACCAGACAACAAGACATAAATACACATGATATATAATTTAAATCAATATTAAGTTCTGCCTAAAACAACATTTATGCTTCAAAAAATAAAATTTACAACGCATAATGCACACGTCTTCATAATATACGGTGTAGTAAATGAATAAAATAATGGCCACATAAGTTTGCTTGAGCGTAAAAGCAGTTTCAGAGACACACACTTTGCATGAAATTAAAGCAACTAATACTGAAATATATAAAAAGATAAATTTATATCATTATATTCATGTCTTCAACGTTTTCTCTTACTGTAATTTTTTCGTCATTTATGTCACATGTGTCAAGCTTGCGTTGAAATCTCAAAACTGTTGTTCCATTGCTCTCGACCCCTTCTTGTATAAGCCAGTCCTGTGAAGGATCCATTTGAGGGGCCCGAGAATCGGTTGTTGTAAAATAATCCTGTAATTGAAACGAACAGTATGCCTCAAAATCACTTCTTATTGCGAATATTTTAAAGCTTGACTCATACATGAGTTAAAAAACAAACTTCAGTATAATTGGATTCATCATAATGTTCCAGACTACCAACTGCGTTCTAAGCGTAAATGTCTCGCTGTTTAAAATACTATTTAGACACACGTTGCTAAAATTTATTTGAAATGAAACATATTTCATGATCAAAATGAATACTCATTGGACTTTCTCCAGCATGAAAAGCTATAAAATAAAAGTGTGATCCCTATAGTAAGTACCTTATATTCCGGTTAAATCACACTCTAGACATGTGATAAAATCTACCTGGGAACCTCTGACAATTAAGGGTATGCTGCAGGAAATGAGACATCAAATAGAAGCAGTGTACCACGTTTGTAATCCCCATATAAAACCTCAACAGCAAACAAAATCATCTATATAACATTGTCTAACAGCCTGATGTGGATCGACCCCACTACATGAATCCAATACGGGATCACTTGTTATAGTTGATGATGAATGCGTTTATTTTTTTTAATTATCAACTCTTCTATTCTTTTCTTTACACTAAGGGTAAATTTAATTAACCCTTTCGCCGCTATAGGCGACTCGGTGATATTTTTGCAAACATTTTGCATCCAGATGAAACGCCGAGTAACCCTAAATTGTTGTCTAATTTAAACAGAATTTCAAGACATATCCATTTGAACATTGAGACAGACAACAAAATATACAGACGAAAATAATTTGGCGCTGAAAGGTATATATGTTCCAGAGGTCACGTGCCAGGTCACATGACCTTGGTTTTCTGAAGTTTTGCACACCCTAAGCCTCTTGTTTTAACAACTGGAGACATAACGTACATATATTTTACAGCTAACTATATTGACCCTTTAACAATTTGCTGTTAATAAACTGGGTCACATGAACGAACGCGAATTAATTGTGATAGATCGCATTAGCTTTCTAACATAATAGTTTGAGAAAACCGTACACCTCTGTCAGATTGAAATAATCATTGTACTCTGATGATATCAAAGTGTAACTGAAATGACCCACATCACGTGTTTCCGAAGAGGTTCCATCACGTAACAATGCAGATAAAGTGCATTGTAGCACGGCACATTAGGGCGTGGTATGAACGAAAAAAAACGCTTTGAGCTTTGATACAACAACAAATACGCGAGATCCGTTAACCTTTAGCCTTCTCAAGGGACCATCATAGAATATGCAAACAACTTAGATCCAGCTTAGTCGCCGAGTAATTCGGCGACTAATCTTACTCGGCGACTAATCTTGACCCAAGCTGTTTGACACTCGGCAAATTATTTCTCCAAATATTGTCTGATTCTTATGAATTTTAAAATCTATGCAGACGACAGTTTAAGCAGACGACATTTTTCAGCAGGCTAAGGGTTAAATAGTCAACATGTCACTACTATAACCAAGCCAGCTACGTCAACAACATAGTTATAACATAGTAAAGCTGTAGCCATTCAATTAACTGATTAAATACATGTAACTGCACAATATGCAAATGAGAGAAGAAGCTCTAAAGGAAACTGTTCTTTCGCTTTAATCCTATATATGTGTATGTATATCCATGGTGTGCATGATGTGATGAAATAAACATATGATTAAACTAAACGAGAGAAACAGAAGACTTCGACACACTTGAGAGCTTACCCCGAAATACATTTGTCCGTTCGCAATCCATCCGATGACCATGTCAGCTGGATTCATCCGTCCTGCTTTTGAAATGCCAAACCCCACATAACCTGTCGTATTTACCGTTGTCTCAAAAAATATATCCGTATCCGTAACAGTCCACCGTAAAAAGTATTGTCCTTCGTCGTCCAAGACCATGCGATTTTGGTATTCCAAAATTTGCCCGTAACTTGCGGTGAGAAAAGAAAGAACGGTAAGAAAAAATGTGAAAGACATTGTTAAAGTCCGAAGGAAACCGAACCTGTGTCCCTGTCTTGTTGGGAGTGTGTGCTTATATTCTAGTTCGACCTAGACGCCTTTGATTTTACACACTGTTATGTACAACATACACGGTCAACCAATGGCAAAAACATTATGTTACTTGATGTTTCTCGGCCATAAAGATGTCTCGTAAATTACAATCAAGGGCCGACGTTTACTAGTCATAACGCGTTATGTCATTAAACATCGTCGTCAAGGTCAGGCTACTGTCTATATCTGTGCTGTTACCGTATAAGTTTTGAAACACATGTAGTAGTTCGTTGAAACATGTTAATGCTTAATTTATTTATTTTTCCTAATTTTTAGAAACAGTTTCTGTCACATTTTCTTTTACGAGTTGGCTTGAAAAACATCATCTATTCAGGTTCGGCTTTATCTCTGTGTCTATGTCGGTCTTCTTGTGTCTCTTTACTGGATTTATTTAAATGAATATTATAAAAATATTGTAATAGGTAATTGCAATTCTGTGAACTGATTACCTTTTGAAAGTAAAATATTTTGACCCCTTTTTAAAAACTTTCATAGAAGGAAAAGCAAGTTGTCTATAAAACAAAGCACGCATTAATTATGTCATACATGTTGACATTTATGTGACGTATTGATTGCTCGAAGGCAGGTTGTTATCCTATGAACTCTAAATAAGTACTTGTAAATTAGGCATGTAAATGACTTTTCTTGACTGCTTTAGCATATTATGACATCTTTTTGTAAATTACTTCTCTCTCTGTCTCTTTTTAATCTTTAATAAATAATAAACATAAATCAAACATTTATTCAAATTAAGCATGTAAAAGGGATTCTAAAGGTTGTCTGTTTTGTACTTAATATTAATATTAATTTTTGTCAAGGATTTAGTACATTTATGGTATATGTTAATTGAGAGAAAGAATATAATAGCAAACAACAACAGGAATCAGACAGAGAGAATATTTGGAGCAGAGAGAGAGAGAGGTTGAGAGAGAAAGAGAGAGAGAAAGAGAGAGAGAAACAAAGAGAGAGAGAGAAAGAGATAGAGAGAGGTGGGGTGGTATGGGGGTGGGGTGCTGGTGTTCATGGATCTTAAATAAAATCAACAGATAGTAGACCTGGGCTATTTTATAAATAAAGGATCTTACATTAGTGCTCATGAATGATTGGATTTTAAATATAAATACGTGCAGCACGTGCAGTTACATGTAATTCAATATAATTTTATCACTCATCATTGTAGTTATATCTCTGTTTAAAACAGTTCTGAATATAGAAAACACTAAAGCTATCAGTAGATGGGTATCAAATTTTCAAATAGATATGAGTTGATTTACACAGGTCAAAAAGGTTGCCATTCCTGTAAAATATAAGCATCAATTTAAAAAACATTTTGATAAACTACATTGAATCTCCCTAAATTAAAAATATGGATTTGATACCCTATATAGACTTTATTTTGTCTATATAGTAGACAAAAAGTGAAAATTGATACCGTCAAAATGTTGCCTAAATAATAAATTGTATTATGAGTTATTCAACATTTTGCAAGACCTTTGGGATCGCCATACATATATGTCGACTTTGTACATGTGAATAATCACGAAAGTATTTGTTTCTACATCGTTCTCTGTCACAGATTTGCTTTTCTGCATTTCTCTTTTCCTCAAGGTATTTCTTCGCATTCAAATTAGCCACGAAACCTTTGTATGTAGTAATACAAAAGACGCAATGCTGGTAAACAGGAATTCCAGGGAATGATGTAATAAAATCGGAAGACACCTTTATTTATTTCATCAATATTGTTTTGCATTGTTATTTTACCTCTTCTTTAAATAAAACAGTTAAAGTTTATAGTTTATTGTTACTGAAAAAAGTTTTCCAAATGCTACCTTCGAAAATCAAGTATGTTGTGCGAAAGGTTGTTTCGGAAATTGTAGACCGTTGACGGAATCTACCGATATTATTACGTGCCTAAAAGCCTTTATTACAGTTTTCCTAAAACATTACATACCACGTGAGTGTGTCAATTCAGGATGGATGATTGTTTGGAATTTAACGTCGCTTTAACAGTATTTCAGTCATATC
>JAULCC010175228.1:0-13160 GCA_032358795.1 Nuttallia obscurata
ATGTCCATCAGTCTTAGATGGCATAAAGTGACATAAACAAACAAAGCAAATAGTTAAGGCACACAAGTCATAGAATTTTAGAACAGTAAAAGGTAAAAATACTCCTGAGTTTTTATCATGGAATCATAGCTCCAGCTGTACTTTCCAATATGTACCTACCCTAAGGTGGCTGGAGAAAAGATTTGCACTTTTGACAACACAAAAGATGTTTATTTTGGGAGAACTTCCTTGTCAATTACATCCACAGAAGTGACTTTGATCATTGATCCAGGAAAGACCCTTACTTTCCTCATAATTATGATAAGCACTTCAGTCTCTGTACTTACACCACTTTATTTACCACTATTGTGTGGGGGTGGGGGATGGGGTTTCTGAGGGGGAAATCTTTGAAATATTTATACTTTTCACAGAATTCTTATCTAGTTCTGCATTGTTTTTCAATAACAACTTAAAGATTAGATTAACCCTATCAACACTGAAAATTAAAGTAGGCTTGGAAGCCTTGGATTAACAATCAGTGTAGAGTAAGATTAGAGAACTTCTACAAGAGCTGTCTTAGCAAGGCTAATGCACTCTGTGGTACTGGAATCTCACATGAAATGAAACATCTAGTAAAAAAAACCCAAATTAATTGGTTTATACAATTATTCAGTTAATTAGAATTAAGTAGATGAAAGTATCTACAGTGATCTATCATGTATACATTGTAAAGGGTCAAGGAAATTCTATGATGTCTAAAGAATTAAGTTCTGTAATAGCTGTAGGCTAGGTGAACAAAAGAAATGGTATGTACACTGGAAAAGTGATTAGCGGAAGCAGCCATCTCATCAGATAGCACTTTGTCTCCTAACTTTTTCTCCTTGTTAACTTGGGAAATAATACAGCACAGGTGTGGGAATTTGCTTCATCAACATTTCCTTCATTACAATGCTGATATTAATGATTATGTTCATAAGGCTGTATGACACTCCTGGTGGAAGTGAGCACATACGGAATTCATGTTGTGAGCAATGCCTCTCTCCTTCTTTATGCTTCTACATGTTCTACATGATGCATGGTAAATTGACATTAAAGAGAGGAGCCTTGGAGTGGTTCTTCAGTGTGGATATCCAAGTGTTTGTCTGTTTTTCATTTGTTGTCGAATCTGGTCTGTTCAAATATTGAAACCACAGGTTCTTCTTGTCTTATAGCGATAAAACCCCATGAAACATTTTATGGTAAAATGGAGAGTTTTATGAGATGTTTTGTTTTTTTAAAAATTATTTTAGCATGATTTAAATTGAATCATTCTCACTACCATTCAAAGGTACATTTTTGCAGTACTTTCAAAAAGAATAGCTTAAGCTGCATGGGCTAAAAAAAATTCTAGGAATCTTTTGTCATAATTGTACTTAGGGGTTGGGTAAGGGGATGAATTCTAAATATTAAAAGAGCATCTGTTTTAATTTTGGGAAACTATTTTGATATATCAGGATTAAAATTTTTCATATTACCACAAGCATATTTTTGGTGTCCTCTGACCTGATAAAAGCAGTAGAGTTGTACACATGTTGGTAAAGTTTGACCTAGTCAGAACATGATTGTAGAACTAAGAAATTGGCTGTAAGACTGAAAAGAAATATTATATCTTCTGGAACAATGCAAAATACTGAGCTAGATCAAAGATTGGATGTAACCTAATATAGAAATTTTTATATTTTGGTCAGTTTTCAGTCACTTTCACAGTGGCAGAGAGATAAAGCTACAGTTTTGTAGACATGGAGCATACTGGCATAATGTTGTTCTTATCTGTCTTGGGGCAGTGCACCCCATGTATACCTTAATATAAATAAACTTCCATAAAATTTTGGTATTGGTCAAACTAAGTGAGGAAATGCTATTGCAGAGTAGTTAGATATTAACACACTGGGTTGTATACCCAGAATGAAGAGTTATAATGCTTACAGATCCACTTCCATCCACATTTTTATATATATATAAGTTATATATCATATTTAATGATAACATTTTGAAGCAGTGCTTTCAATCATTAATTGGACTTCTACCAATAGAAGTCCAAAATATGACTTTAAATTTTTGAAATTATTGAATCTCTTGCTCTTTTTTTGTGGAGGGGAATTTATTAAAGTTTGATAAAAACTCTTATTAATGAACAAAGGCTTTATTATTAATGAACAAAGAGCTTTACCAGTGATAACTGACTATCATTATTATTATCATATTATTTTAATCAAGAGAAGTTGGTATTAGAGAATCCAGAACCAATCATGCTTGCTTAATTGTAAACTGAAATGCTGATTTCTTGTTCTGGTAAATCACCATTCAGATTATTAATATTTTTTTTCTGTATAAGTTGGAATTTTTTTTTTACATAAATTCTTATTTCTTATGTCTGAGGTTAAAATTATTTGATAAGTTTTTGTGTTGCCTTTTTAAAGAAACTTTTTAAAGTTTAAAGAACACTTCTATTTGTCCGTTAGTCAGTCCATCTCTCTGTTGTCATGAAAACTTAAATGTCTAAAACTCTACTATTTCTCAACATTTGTTTTATCATACTTTCAGATTATACTCATCATTTCAAAGCTTCATGAATCTAATTTCTCATAAATATTTTAAGACAGGCAATTCACTGTCAATGCAACACACCCTTCCAACTTTTTCAAGTGGAGGGCCATGCCTAATGCTTGTAGAACTTGTTGCCCAACCCCTTTGCTTATATCATTGCAAATCTTTATATATATTTTTTGTAGTGTGTACGTTAGTTGAAATACAAATTACATAATGCATGCACATATGTAACAGATTTTGAAAAAAAATACAATAGATTTATAGTGTAACTAGATTTCCCAAGTGATATGGTAGTAGACTGCTGGTCTCCCTAGCTCATTACAGTTAAACATCACATTCATTGATGGCTAACTAGTGATAGGTCATCATGCAGATTACACCCAATAACCACTACTCATCACCATCATGACGACTCTTGATCTTCAACCCCCACAGTCAAGTGCTTCTTCTGGTGGCCGCTTTTTTTTTAAGTTGATAAAAAAGATTTTTTTTTAGAGATTTCTAATCATTTACGTCATGATAAGTATGTCACAGTACCTCAGTGCATCCATCCTACAGGATTTTGTAAAAGGAAGTTGTAAATTATGAAATATGGAATTTATGTTAAACCACCTAAATTGACTTTTAATGCTGATGTCCTTGTGTAAAAAATGAGGCAATATGATGTAAAGATCTATGATAGAGATGATTCTGCATTGACATGTACCAAAGTAACACCACTTCTAAATCAAAGCCCTGCAGGCTTTGTACTATTCTTTGCTTGTAGGATGAATAATCAAAGCTTCAAGTTAAACTGAGCTTAACTCAGGTTAGTGAGCCAGTCCACTATCCCAGCCCTCAGGTTTTCTAGGATGCCTCTTCAATGCCTATGTTTTCAGTATACCCCCAATATAATGCACTGAACAGCACTATTTTGTGTTGCGTAGTTAACTGTTAAAACTGGCGGTAGAGAGTAGGGCATCTAAAGGCTCCATTTAATTCTGAAGCAAGGTCTAAACCTCACTGGTGAAAAACAAAAATTCTAAGAAGGGATAAGTTCCGAGTCCAACTTATATGAAATAAGAAGGGTTTTATATGGGTATTGCATGAAGGGTTATTTCAACACTGCTGTATTTATTTACATCAATGTAAGCTTTCCTTTGTATGTGTAAACAAAAATCTTTTTTTTTCTGGGTTAAAGTGTTGAAATTATGATACTTGACCCTAGTACAAGGGGTTATGATGGCCATCAACTAGGTCTAGTTGTACTTGATAGGGATGTGACAATTTTTTTTTATTTCAAAATAAAAAAAATCACCTTTCTTTTCTGAAATCAATGAGACAGTTATCATTTTTTCAAAATCATCAAATCAACTCTCTTTTGTGAAATGAAATTTTATCTTTAGTCATTAAGACATTGGCTTTATATCAACCATAGAATACCATAAGAGCAATAATTATTGATACTTTTTATCTTGTGATTTTCATATTTCAACATCTTTATGTTATCAGAACACAACCCTATTTCTTTTCAACTCTTTCATTGATGAATAATTGTCTGCTGGAAAAGCTTTTGTCAAAAATCTTAAATTTGCCTTTTCTGTGTAATTTTTCAAAAATTATAATCTTTTGCAGCAGCTGGACTAAATCAAAACTTTTTGTAAATGTAAGCACTATACTGGTCCTGCACTGAAAAGGTTAAACGGTCTATTTCCTAAAGTTTTTATATAATATTCAAGGACTGCAAGTGAACAATGTAACTCAGGTATGTGGGTTGTATTGAAACTGAAAGTAGATTTTTGCAAAATGACAAAACAGATATCTTTTTAACATTCCCTGTAGACCTACTAGGTTTATATGTACAAAAGTTTACAGACTGTTGAACTGAAATGAATTGCAATCTTTAGGGACCTAGTATTCATAGCGACCCTAGTCGTGGAGGTTTTGTGGCCTGTTTTGTGTTTATTACCTATATACACTGACATAGGCACTGTCTGTGTATCAGATAATTCAACAAAACAGAGCCTGGTTCTTCTCAAAACACTTACCCTATTATACCTGTATCTAACTTTCTCTGATGTAATTCTTCACCCCCCTATAAATATTTAATTCTTATAACAAATCTTATAGCTGTTTAATGGACCTGAGGTTATACATGAAATATTGTAACTTTAATACCTACCATATGGAATAAATATTGGGTCTTGTTAAAACAGCCTCAATTTACAATTTTCAAACAATGTTTGAAATGACCCCGCCCTGCCCAACACCCTGGGGTCGGAGCAAAACAAAATGTTACTCTTGCTTGCCGCCATTATGTTAGGAGGGCATATAGGGAATATGGAAGAATTCAATCAAGTGATTCAGGGGGAGATGCAACAAAGGACAGATGAATATATAAAAGTTTACAATTTTCAAGCACTTGGCTAAATTTTTTAAGGCATTTGTCTGTATTTCATGCACATGGTTCTGTGAGGGGAAAAAAGACCAATTTGAGTGATGGTAGAAACCATGGAAACTAATCCATTTACTATGATATTAATCATTTAAAGGCCATCATAAATTCAAACATTTAGAATCAGCCTGCCATTTCTCCAATTTGAATGAATGTGTTGGTGTGATGTCAGATGGTTGATTCAAATGTTCTTATCAGTTGATGTTGTGTCAATCTTCCATCGGCAGCCACAGGCTGTGGTGTGTGTACTGGTGTTCCAGCTGGTTTTCTGATCACACATGAGATAAAGGCAAAACTTTCCTATTCTGCAATAATAGCTCCAGAGAAATATTATCCCAGGCTCTGAAACATTTAGTGCCTTCACTCGATTGACCTCCTGAATATTCAAAAACTGAAATTTTTATGTTTGAATATTCATCAGCATTGTCATTTTTCAGATGCATTTTTTGCTCGAGTATCCTAAGCAAGAAACCATTCATATGAGCCTGTTAACTTTGCTAAATGGTGACGAAGAGTGACATAGTTGTTACAGATTATGAAATAGGGCCAAGTAGTTTGATTTTTTCTCCTCTCCCCAGTCTTTGTCTCCCATGAATGTTTCTAGTGGGAAAATTGTCAGTGTTTAGGATGCAGTGATACTGGTAAATTTACCCAGGAACATGGTCAGGCTGCCTTGGTTGTATAAGAAATTCTTAGAGAACAATCCCCTCTCCCAACCTACCCACTTTTTCCCCAACACCTAATTGAAGTATTACTATATTCATGATTTATCCCTTAATCCAAATATACTTCTTTTTTTCTTTTCTATTTGTCTTAAAGGAAAACCAAATTGAAACAAACACCAGCATCTCATTGTATAGTATTTAATAGGAGAAAAACTATATGACGTTAGTTATATCTCTTGTCTCAATCCTTTAAATTGTGTAATACTGTATGTTTGATTTTGTGTATATGCGATTAAAAATTTGTTTAAACTAAACACACAAAAAGCAACAAATTGATAATAATTTGAAATTATATATTTAAACAATTGTCTTGGATTGAACATTGTATTATGGTACTGTAAAGCATGACTTGTTTTTTTTGTATGTCAAATTTTATCAGTTCTTTGGATTGCTGCAAGACAACCAGCTACAACATATATATTTAAATCTTGACTAGGGAAATCTTTTGCACTACTAGCATTTGAGGAAGTCACTTGGATACTATGAGGAACAACAACTCTGCAAGTGTCCTCATACTGAGGTACGGACGTAACTGATGTAAGTCGGAACAAAGTCTAAGTTGTGGAAGGGTGTGTTATGTAACTGGAGACAACTTTCCTGAATCATGTCATTTTTACAAGTAAGGTGTTCCAATGGAAAACAATTGTTTTAGTAGGGATTGTCTTAATTGTACAACTGCACTAAATGGCTGTGTTTTGAAATGTGACGTTGACCATGCAGTGGTCATACTTGTTAGAAGTTGGTTTTCAGCTGAGTGAACTAATTAAGTGGATAGCAAAGCCACTTTTGGAAATGCCGCTTTGCCCTTGTTTGACAGTGGAAGTGTGAATTATTCATAACTGAAGCCTGTATTGACTCCTGTTACAATATCATACTGGCATTATCTTCAATGGTTTTGTCCTTATTGTTTTTTGCAGATGATTCCAGACATACAAATTGGTTATACGGGTAGAGATGCTTATTTACGCAATGAACAATACAAGCGGTGTTCACGTGCCAGCGACACGTCCAGTGCCTACTCTGGGTCTGACATGATGCAGTCATCCATTGATGACCAGGAGAATGGCGACAGTGACCTTCCGTCAAATCTTGTCGAGAGTCTTGTGGACTCAGATGACGAAGAGGGGTATGGGGAATCCACAGAGGTAATTATTTGTTGTTGGCAGAATCATTTTTTCTCTAAAAAGAACATATTTCTCTTTTAACACATGTGTGTATCTGTCTGTGTGTCTGTCTGTATGTCTATCTATCTCTGAGTTTATCTAACAGAATAGAAGTTTTAATTTTTTTCTTTTTTTAGCAATTTATTGATATCTTGACAAGTTGTGTGTTCTTCAGGTAATGGGTAATACCATTTTATTGTATACCATAAGTTGGGTGATATCTGAGTACATTGGGCTGATTGATATGTAGCTAGATTTTTTGTGTCGCCCTTTTGGAGAAAGTGTGATACAAAGGGATCGCTTTGT
Source organism: Nuttallia obscurata (assembly GCA_032358795.1). NCBI lineage: Eukaryota > Metazoa > Mollusca > Bivalvia > Cardiida > Psammobiidae > Nuttallia > Nuttallia obscurata. The sequence continues at coordinate 7,197 of JAULCC010175228.1, forward strand.
CCATCTGTCGGTCTGTCCATCACAGAAACTTGATGTTGGCTATAACTTTGCCATTTTTTATCATTTCTTCTTCAAATTTTGAATTGTACTGCTTAGGACAACAGGGTTATAATGCCAGATAATGTAGGTCAAGGTCATATTTGACAGAGTTATGTCCCATTTTTAACTTTAATTTTTGGATTTTCTGACAAAGTGCAAGAGAGTGACACACGTTCTACTGAACACCCTTCTAGTTTTGATAAATTAGGTTGAACTTTGAATAGAATTTCTCTTTAATATAAGTAATAAGAATTTTTTGCGTGTTAATTGTATGTGGTGTTTTAAAAACCCCGACAGTTTTCCATTTACTGCATCCGTTTGTTTACCTTAAATGGAAAAAAAAAAATGTGATGTATAAAAATAGTATTGACACCCACACTCATAATTGGTGTTAAAAAAAACAACTTTTTGTTTTACTGAATGGAAGTTTAGTGTATCCTTTAGTAGGTCCTCCTGTCATGAGTCAACGTTTTTGAAATTTCCCCCTCCATATTCTTAATTACTCATAGGAAGTTGGACTAACCCAATCATCGAGAAATCTCTTATCACAGAATAATGTCACTGGATGGTTAGAGCCTGTTAAGTACTGACATCCTTGTGAAAGCAAGAATACACTTGATATTTTCACTTGATACTTTCCACTATTTTTCGCTGGCGGTCATGTACATGTAATGATTGAACATAGATTTAGCAAATCTGTCTGATTGGACAAATAATGTCTTCGTCAACCTCTATCCAGTAAAATTGGTAGCCACAATTTCTTGGAAGTCATAGTTCTCAATTTTCATTTTTTTTTTTAATGTTTTCCAATGCAGTTATATAATCAGAATTATGTAATAGTTTCAATGAAAGTATGTTAAGTAATGCTTTTTTTTTCCGGCCAGTAGATTAAAGGTATTATTATTATTATGAGGAATCACATTTTCTGAGCAATCTGTATTACGTGCTCAGAAAAGGAATTCAAAGATGCTAGTTTCTGTTTCTTAAAATTTCTTTAAAATTAAGTGATTTGTTTTAAGTTGTTTGGAATATCATTTTAGTCTCAGTTGAAGTTGTTATGCAATCGCAAGTGTCCAGATGAGTAATTTTTAGGTGTTAATATGGATATGTCAGGATCAAATAAGGTTTGAATGTATTCTTGAATTCAATTTCTTCTCTCAGTACTTGAAGGTTTGTGATAGTGTTTCTGGTCTTCACCATTTTTTGTTTAAAACTGAATTAAGCTCAATTATGTTGAAAGCCGATAACTTTTAGAAACATTTTTAATATGCTTCAAACTAACTTGTTGGTTGATGAAGGTCATGAAAACTGGGCCCAAATAGAGCTTGAACCTGCAGCCCACTGAATACAAGATGGACATCGTATCCTCTACCTCACTGGAACCTTTTCTTAAGCTTGTTCACAATATTGTTAAATTATCTATGCCATTGAATAGGTATTAGAAATTGGAGTCTATCAGAAGTTCAGTTTCAATATTTCTTAGGAACGATTTGATAAGAGTTTGATATATTATAGGGTTTACATTAGTTGCCATGGAAATATTTGGTTACACAAAACTTTCTTGCAACATACAAAATGTACTCAAGTCAGTTTCTCTACCAAACCTTATCTTGTGGGTACTTGTAAGAATCACCGCTTTTCTCCACCAAACCTTGTGTGTTCCTTGAATAGGTGAGTGTGTACCTACAAGATAAGGTTTGGTGCAGAAACATTTAAAACAGTTACCAATTTCACAAATACTCGCCTTATAAGGAGCCCTTTGTATGACATGATATGATGATTCAGTGCTGGTAGAAATTGATGACATATTGTTGTATTTTCAGTCCCTACCTGTGCGGGATGCTGTCCGAGAAGGCCTGGAAAAGCATCCGCTTGAGAGAAAGGAAGATGACATAGAAATCCTATTGGACTTTATGCAGCATTTTAGGGTAAAGAAACATCAGTCTTTGCTCGATCCAACTGTATTTTCTTGATTCATTAGTTAGTCAGAGACTTGTCACTATTGAATCAGTATTTAACAACTTAAATTACTTTCTGGTTTTTAGACATAATATTTAGATCATGTTTTTTGAAAACACTGAAATTTCATCTTTCTGTTAATATTCTACAGTAATGAATAAGCCCCAATGTTCTTGGAAAGATTCATCTCGGTGTGTAATATTTGTTGCTATCTACTTGCAACTATCTGCAGTTTAAGTATTACTAAATTTATCCTATTGTACATTGTTTAATTCATCAAAGGATTCATTGTCCTCAATTGATAGTATGAATGAATTAAGCAACTCTTTATATAACAGTTGTAGTCATGGTTTGAAATTCATAGTAAAGCCACTTATATAGGTTAGGAATCTTATAGGAATGATAGCAGTACTGAAGCCCTCAACAAAAAGTTGTAAAGGACAAGCGATTTGTTAATTTATTTTAAATTGATCTCTTTTAGCCCAAATATGTTGAAAGCATGTGGCTTGTAGGAACTCTTTCAAATCCGTTACCTGAGTAGAACCAGTACTAGTGAAGGTCCAGAGAGAGGCCCCTTTTAAGACTTAAACTCACAATCTCCTGTGTGCAAGGGAGACAAAATTAATTTCATTTTATACTAAACAAAATATCAACATAATAAATACTGTGAGTTTGTGAAATGAAAATCATGGACAAAGCACAACTATAGATTTAATTTTACTTCTAATGTTGGGGGCTCGCTGGTTTAAGTTCTCACAATCATTCGTAATCACATTCTCCTTCACCTATGTTGAGTTGTGGATTCGAATCTCAGATAGGATAATGACTCTTTTCATTTGAGTAAGCTACCCAGCTACCTTTGGGCAGGTCGATGTTTCTATCTAGGGACACTTGGGGTTCTTCCTTCACCTTGAAAGGCTTTTAAAGGTGCCAGATGACCAGTATTGTGTCAGCATGACCTAAATACACTAACAAACAATAAGGTACTGTCTTTCGGAAGGACAAGTGAATTTTTTTGTCCATACCTGTCTTTTGAAGTCACCTGTCCAATTGGACAATTTAACATTAATGATAAAAGTTTAGCCCTGTATTAATGATGCTATTGTGCTATTTCAGGCATTTGCAAACATGACTTTGGCGACACGGCGGGCCCTGTGTGCCGTCATGGTGTTTGCTGTTGTGGAGAAGGCGGGAACCATAGTGATGAAAGATGGGGAGGAGCTAGACTCCTGGTCCGTCATGCTAAATGGTCAAGTAGAAGTGGTGACAGAGGATGGCTCAAAAATCCTACAGATGGGTGATAGGTATAAACAAAACAAAAAACACAGCTTATTTCTTTTCTAATACAAACCTCCCACATTCTCAAACATTGATACTACCCATCAAATGCGAGCTATTAGTTTGTTACTGCCACTGGACCCTGTGATGGCATGTTTCAAAACTGGAATGTTGATATTAGTATGGTAAAATACATTCTGTCACTCTTGCTCTATCACTGGATCTGATGAAAGTACCTTTTGAGATCTGAAAACATCCAGAGAGTGTTTATTGTTAGTACATTTAGTTAGTGTACTTAGGAGAGCATTATCTTTCTCTTTCTCTCTCCCCTCCACCACCACACACACACACACACAAACACTCTTTGTTACACATACAAACTCTAATGCTTATTCAATATCAACATCAGAAAAAAACATTTCTCATTCATCTGAGAATCAAATGAATGATCATCATTCCAGTATTGAATAAATGTATTGTAGCTTATTAACTGGAGACTTTATTTCACTTTTAAATTATAATTTAAAATGATGCTTTTATGTCTGGAGTATCTGAAAAACAGGACTCTGACATAGTTTTTTTATAAAGCTCATTTTTATGACTTTTTACTTACAGTTTTGGAATCACACCCACTGCTGAGAAGCAGTACCATAGAGGCACAATGCACACTATGGTGGACGACTGTCAATTTGTGTGCATTGCTCAGTCAGATTACTACCGCATTTTACATCAGGTAAGCAAGCCCTCTATTGGTTGGACATATGGTGACAATGCAATTAACAGTATAACATACCAAAGACTAGTCCTTATTTAAGGATTTGAATCCAAATTGTTTCTTACTTTTGGAAAAGAAATTAGTTCTTTTATTTGTTGTCCTGACATTTAGTGGATTTCGATTGACAAGGACACACAGAGATTTGTAGTCATTAAATGCAAGTATCATGACAAGAGGTGAGAAAAAAAATTTGGAATGCCCTTTCAGGAATGTGTTGCATTAAACTTCTTGTCTTCAAGCAGCAAACTGTCATTGATCAGTTAATTCAGTTTAAATCAAATGCATAAAGAATGATTGTTTATCTTGTAGGGGGAAGAAAATACACGACGACATGAAGAAGATGGCAAGGTTGTTATGGTAACAGAACATCGGGTATTTGATGGTGGAAATAGACGGGGTTATATTGTTATTAGGGTAAGCTTAATGTTTATGACCCTTGTATGTAACTAAAAGTAAAAGATGTTTATACAAATCACTCATCAGTCACAGATGAGCGTTCAAATTATGAAAAAATTTGACCTACCATTGCCAGCTTTAGTGCTCTTTTCTATCAATGAGGGCATAGTTGAAACACGTATCCATTGTGCTTGTAAAATCTATGTGTCAATAAATAGCAAAAGCTTTATGATATAAATAAGTGGCAAAAAAGTTGAAGCTTTATTTCATTATTCAAGTAATGGTGATATATTTTGATACTTCAATTGCAGACAGAAGAGAATTCATATGAATAATGATAAAATAAGATCTGATTTAATAAATAAATCAACATACCTTATATATGAATTGATGACTTAGAAATATTGGTTATTGTTACAAGTATTTAAAAAATTTAAAGCTGAGTCTAACAATATACTAGATGTGTGCTAAGTACTTCGTTGCAACAGATGTTACAAGAAATTAATATGATGCAGTTTGGACTTGATTGGTTTGGTCAGTGGACAATACGGCACCTGTACAAAGTTGCCATAGATAACAATCAGATACTCAAACATCTGACTCATCAAATATTTCTGTAACATCTTCAATGCCATCCATTTTGAAAGGCAATATGAGTGCTTTCATAAAACACAATTTTCAAGATTGTTTTCAGAATTTCAGGATTTTCAGAAGTACCTAAATGTTTGGAATATTTAAGCCTTTCAGTGCTGAATTGTCGTCTGCTGAAAAAGTCTCTGTCTGCACAAACTCTAAAATTTGATTTTTCTGTGTAATTTTTAAAAAGTTATAATCTGAGTGGCAAACAATTTGGATCTCAGATCAGATGCCGCATTTTGCAGCATCTGATCTAGATCCAAAATGTTTGCAAAGGTAATCGCTATTTGGGTCTAGCACTGAAAGGGTGAATCCTCTGTTGGGGATTGTTTCAGTACAGCTTTTGAGTAAAATTCCCTCAATGAACACCTTACTATATGATTTTGTGTGTTTTGTCTTGACTTGACAGGGTACCCCAGAGCGGCTAATGCAGCACTTGGTGGAGGACCACAGTGTAGTGGACCCCTCCTATGTAGAAGACTTTCTGCTCACTTATAGAACATTCCTTCCTAATCCAGCCCAACTTACTAACTGCCTTCTACACTGGTTTGAAGACCCAGCTCTTAGAGCAAAGGTATGTGATATGAGTTTTAAAACTGTATAATGAAATGGTAAACAGAGTGTACACTGTGTGATAGTATGATAAACAGTGTATTCTGTATAATGACACATAAAATAGTGCACACTGTATGATAAATATGGTAAAAAAATGTGCACTATGATAAACAGGATGTACACTATATGATGACATGATAAACAGGATGTATACTATATGATGACATGATTTTTTTTTTTTTTCTTTTTTTTTGGAATTTAACGTCGCTTTAACAGTATTTCAGTCATATTGTGACGTCCAGCTCATTACAGGTGGAGGAAGACCC
>JAULCC010175339.1:0-13159 GCA_032358795.1 Nuttallia obscurata
GTTATTAACCTGTTGTTTGTTGTATATTGAAACATTAGTACAAAAGAGTATATATAAATCGTTCTAATTGGGGACGGACACATGGCATATGACACTTTCGTCTGGAATAAACTGATGTCTGTGTAGATGTTTTTAATTTAGTTGGTTCATGACATGCAATGACGAGATCAACAACAAACATTCAGAAACCGGTCAGCTTCTAACTTAATTAATTATTGGCTCCGTTTTTGAAGATCATATATGATGACCATTTCAGGTAAACGTTGATTAACACAGGTTTTTTAATTAGATGACTAATTAATAAGAGTGTGCACTTTTTTTTTTTTCTCTACTACTTTAAGCATTAACTAAATGTCTCAGTTCCCTGAAGGGCAATCATACATACAGAATATGGATTATTCGTTCGCTTTGCCTAGAGATCTATGTTACATGAACATAGATGATAGAGTGTACCCTCACTGATTGCGTGGTTAGAAGTCTAATTAGTGGCGACTTACAATAGAATGAGATGGCAGCGGTTGTAATAGAGGGTTGTGTTGTTTCGTAATTGGAGAGAACGGGTTGAAAAACGAGAAATTAGAATTGGCTAACAGACCATTTGAAATAAATCAATATTTTGATTTGTGCGAAAATTTTGAGGATTAGCCGTACCATGTACAGTTGACTCATGTTTGTTCTATATGTGAAGTTCTAATATCTGGGGATGTTATCATCATTGTATGAACATAAACGTTTTTGAAATTTTGTTAGCGAGGATTGCATTATCTTATCAGCATTTGACATTTAATGCACATTACTTTTAAATTATTACTATTTTATCTTTACAATTACTTTTGAAGATGCAACACGACCTGTATGAATCGTTGATTCACGATAGTCCACATACTTTTTAGATTGAAAATACCCACATTACAATTGTCTACCACAAACTCACACCGATAAAAGACCAATTAAGTATAGTTTATAAATAGCTCTATATAATACGTTACGTATATTGTATAATTATTTCGTCCCGAAAATGTTTTTTGTTATTTATTTTTTACATAATACACTTTGCACTTTATGTTTGTGCCAAAAAAATATCCCTTTACATATTACAGTTTTTGTCAAATAGTGTTTTGTTTGTTTGTTTGTTTTGAAATTTAACGTCGGTTTAACAGTATTTCCGTCATATCGCGACGTCCAGTTAAATAGTGTATACATATGTACTATTAACTGAAACTTTTAAAATAGTTTTAATTGCTGACAAGGATCTTAGAATTGAACATCTAGCAAAGCCTCAACGTATTTGGACAGTAGCAAAATAACTCCATAGATAAAATTCAAATGCAAAGTTAGAAAGCGAAATGTTTGAAAGAGTGCACAATCCTTCACGAATATAACATTCTCAAGAAAAATGATTAAGATTTAGTGGTTCTGACTTATTATCTGCAGAAGTTGTATAAACTGTGCTGTACATATGTGTATACTGTAACACACGGATGATACATTTTCAATTTGATAAAATGGCGTTGGTATATGATGATTTGTACGATGATTTTATTGATAATAGCAATTAAAACACGAAAGCAAAACACAATTTATCCAAACTGCACATAATCTGAAAGACATTTAGTACACCGGTAGAGATCAGTATAAACAAACGGAATGTATGTACCATCAAAAGCTTCTGTTATACATGATTTGTTATACCCTAGATTTACTGGCTATCTCCGCGATATATTGACAACGACTGCGAATCATTTCACACGAATGACAACAATGTTAACTCAGAAAACAGTTGATCAACTCTGGGCTCCATAACATAAACAGAGATAAAGTAATATGATAGCTAAAGCCTACTAGCTGAGTGGTGTCTTTGTGAGGCATGTCTAGCCTTTTATTGACACAGACAAAGATTAATGTTAGCAGATGGAAGTCAACAGATACAAGTCAATGGGCAGCGTTAGCAATCTAACTCAGATTGCATACGGTTGGAAATTTAGAGTATTTGTGCCAAAAGTGTCATCACATAATAAATGGTATCATGTGCTGAAAAATTTAGCAGTAACAATGAACAGTGTCAAATTTTTATAGTGATAAGCAAATTCAGTGCTACTGTATTTATTAACGGATTGTGCAATCTTAGCACGACGAAAATGTATCAAAGTCAAACGTTAAGTCGGTTTCGTACGAGTTATGCAAATTGAGTTTAACATATCGAAAACAACGTAAACAAAACTGACAGTTTTTATAACTGATAAAGACATAAATAAGGTTCAAAAATTGCTGGCTACGAATGCTGGTTTATTTATATTCGTCGAAAAGCTTTATTTTATCCATTCTGTATACATAAGTCATTTAGATATTAATCTTAAATATCTAATGCATATGTCGTTTTGTATTCTGTAGACTGCATTTCACCCTGTCTATTATTCGGTTTGTTATATGACGCGTAAACACAACGTCTGATAGAACACATCAATTTGCAATACCCATACATTCCTGATAATCCTATTCCCATGCATAGCATATGATTTTCAAGAGAAGACGCACATCTACACAAAAGCAACGCTTAAGAAAAGTGGTAATTGTGAATTTCGTATTCACATGGCCTTTTGTAATAATGAACATCAATAACATCTAGTTAATATCGTATAGTTCTACATGTTAAGAAGTTTATTTTTGATATGGAATTAAGAGCTGCAGCAATTTTATATTATAGATTTCGGGTTTAAATCATCATGTTATTATCGTAAGATTAAGGAAGATGAACATTGGCAAAAGTGTCAACACAGTGTAATCTAATATTTTGACAAAACAAAATAAGCTATTTGAAGAGGTTCTTCTATTTCATAAAATATGAACATGTAATCTTCAACCCCAGTCAGTAAGTTCGACCTTAACAGAAGCTCTTTTTTAATATAGAATACTTGTCATTGAAATGCCATGTGAGAAGCTAGTTGAATTTATTATGAGCTAAAGATTGTAAGAATTTACCGTGGAAACGCATGTAAGATAGTTATATTCCACATGATGTTGAGAAATACACTTCTGGGACAAGGTTTTGCCGAGTCCCTTCGCTTCGTAGATTTGTGATCCCGAGGGTGGGATATACCTTCCCTAAATGACTAAACAAATGGTGAGTTGTTTTTCTCTCATAAACAAAAAAAATACATAGATCTATAAAGTGACAATCATATGCCATGTAAAATGGATTTATCCTACATTGCCAAAATACCTATCTTCCATGGGCAGAAATAGGAGATATACAAGTTGCTCTCAGACGATTGTGGAAAACAAAACCAAAAACATGTCAGAAGTAAATCTGCGACTGCGCCTTTCATATATGTGCCGTATGAGCAATGACATATATACTTCATTGGTATACGAATAGTGTAGCTTTCAAATAACAATCCAAGTATTTGCAATATCGAACGGACAAAAATCAATGCGTAGACAATCTAGAAAAGATAAAACAAACATGGGGATCGCATTAGGTTAAATCACCAGAAGGGCGATCAAATTAGTTTAAATCACCCATGGGGTATGTAAAGCTTAGTAACAGTAATGTTTGTGAATGAATCTAATTATTTACACGCATTCATAAATAAAAATGGAATAAAACGAATTATATAGAAACAATCAGACTCAATTACCTTAACATGTTCTTGTAAGTTTGTATGACTTTCACATCCAAAAATATTTCAAATTAGTTGTTTCATGTACATGTGTATTATAAACATCGCTTGAACGAAACACAAAACTACACTCACTATATCTGAGTCAGTATATAACTTATTATATATTTATAATTTATTATAAGGAAGGTGAAGAGAAATTTCTTTAATATAATGTGAAATTCAATTAGTGTATGCCAACTTCAAATAACTACATATATTATAATAATTGCTTAATTGTAATGTTGATACAATTTGAAAAAAAGACATTACATTGTTTTTACATATTGTGGACAGTATAAAGACAGCTATTGTAATTTCAAATGCTCGGGATATAATATCGTGGCAAAAATAGCAAACGTGGAATAATACGCGTGTTTGTACGTTCACCACATTGTCAGGCACGTCAGTCCCAATTCATGATGAACAAGAGCTGGCTAAAGTTTCTATTGTCTTCCCATTCCTACAGCAATGCGGAGAATAGTTATCTATGACCAACGTGATTGACATGGAAAATGCTCAAATTGAGCCATGTTACGGCATGTTTGTTGGACTGTTCCCGCATATTTATCAACTGCAACACGGTTTGCTAGCTCTCTGTCGTCTTCGGAATTTCTACATTTCATTTTTACCCGGAACACCAGCTATTATATATCTACTTATACGATATTTTTAAACGTACTCCTGTTGATAGCACTATCAAATGTAACATGTATGGGTAATGGTTAAATGACAAAGTCGTGAAAGAAAACTACATTTAGTTGTTTGTTTTACGTCACTGTCTGCCAGCTATGGCTAATAGACGTCCCAGAGAGAGGGAAGCGGGTACACATAACTCTTCTGTAGAGATCTATGGTTCTTAAGCCTGCCAAGTGTATAGCACTGATACACGTGGGGCTGAACCCCGGCCGGTCACTTTATCTTGACAAACAAGTCGTAATGCTAACCCTTAATCCTGAGCGGCAAGGAGGGTAGCATTTACTTCCATTTTTAAAGTCTTTGGTATGACCCGGCTGGGGATCGAACCCGCGGCCCCCAGTACCGAAAGCGGACGCTATACCACTTGAGCTAACCGGGAGGTTACTACATTTAGTTCTTCACAGGTAGTTTTAATCGACATTTGACCAAGAAGTATAACATATTTTTATGCCGGTGAACGGTTGAAAATGTAATGATTCGTTAATACATATGGCCTTTTAACGTACATGTAGATTAAACAGTGATGTTTATATTTTAGTAAACACGGAACTACTCGTATGTTTTATAGGACAAAACAAAATGGATATTGCCTTCTGTAACGGAAAAGTGCATATCTTCCACCATCGGCATTACGGTTACGTAATATATGAATAACATTAAGTAATCTTGATTACACACTAAACTTCAATTAGGTTGAAACCCCATGGCTTTATATAGCTATTTTGAAGTCAGTAGAATTTGAGGTTCGTCTCCATTGAGAAAGGTACAATACAGGACTGGAACTGGACTGACTCCTGAATAGAATGCATAGTGGGCACCGTATTCACTTCACACCTCCGACATAAGCATTTTAATCATTATTTAGACATGATGAATTAATAAACTCGCGTACAACAGTATATAGATTACGCATTTATTGATAAAAATATGTTTGCCACAGGCACACGTTCGTAGGCGGATCAACAGCGACATTGATGTCTTGAAACACTGATAATAGAAATCTACTGAAACGGAGAGATTCTAGCATCATAGTTGCTATAACAACGGTTCTGCAAGATATTTGTTTTCAAACGCTATTGCTATCTGTTAATATTAACATATAACAACGGCCACTGGCATCGAAAAACGGAGATAGTGTTTTACCTTAAGGTATTTCAGAAGATGCGTGATCTACCGACGTCGGTCAGTCGTTTCATTAAATGGATTAATAATGCTTGTATTTCACTTGTGACAGTATGCTTTTAATTATGTTCAAGCGCCTTGTTGAAGCACTTACATTCCAATCAATAATGTCGCGTAGTTGTTCTTGCCCATCTGGGTACTGAATGTATCTTGAGCAGACGACAATTAACACTGCACGTCTGTTGCGACAGGTGGAGAGTTGGAAACTGTTGTCAATTCTGTACAGGTTTTACTGTTGATAGTGATATATTTTTTCTGCAAGCGTTTAAATCTGTGCGGATTATTACAAAGATGCTCATTGGGGATTCACATGGTAAGTTCTTTAGTTCATAACATTGGTTTAAAAGTATTCAACTTAATACTATTCAAATAAATGAAATGATACAGAAACATCCAAACAACACTTAATCTCTCTGTATAAAATTATATTTTGTATTACTTTAATGCATGTATGACAATGTATAGGTTTGCTTTCAATGACAGTGTTTGCATATTTTAGTTTATCAATCGTGATGGAAATAATTGAAAGTGACATTTTGTATGCAACAATACATATAAAGCTTCTATTAATTTTGATATTCAAATACAAGTATTTAGGGCTTAAGCGCCATGTCTAGTAATGGTGTACATATGGAAAATTGGTGTGTGATGCATTAATTAATTAAATTTCTACATTATGGAAATTCGTAAGAGCACTGCGGCAAACATGTGGACCATACCCATTGGCTAAAATATTCACGTAGATCGAATAATCACATTTGTTTATGCTTGATTTTCATTTTGCAACTTATTTGATTTTAATGAGTAATATATATTTATAAGTTTGAGAAATGTTTCAGAAATGAAATTGTTGTTTCGAACAGTTGGTCGCATCACGAAATAATATTCATTTTTGCAATTTAAACTAATTAGTAATTTGTGGTACATGTCTTTTTTGCAAGCATTGTAACTTTATACTTATTTGTCAGCCATTCTCATAACAGACAAAGACATAAAAACTACATTCGTTCTGCTTTTTAACACACAACCTTTACGGTTTAATTTCATTTGATTTGGAAGTGCCTTTTTAAGTATATGTTAACAGATTATTGCACTGAGTGTGTTCGATGGTGTGTTGTAGAACGCTTATGAAACAGAAAAATATGTTAACCAGCTGCTGGTTTTCGTCTTATGTTAGTAAATGGTGCAAAAAGAAACCACATTAATGTTACAAAATCACACATTCTAATAATGACGGAACTTTCATCTTTACTCTTATGTGGCCACCTCGGTGTTATAAACTGTTTTACTTATATGATATTAGCGTTGTTGTTGAAAATGATTCTGCGAAACCTTGAAATTGCAAGAAGTATATCTGACATTAAAAGATAGGACCTTTTCAACTTTGAAAATAGTGAGTAAGTAGTTACAATTCCATACCGTTATCGGACATCTTTTTGAAGATGAAAACAAAATATAGCTGTATGGATATGTCAGTTGTGTGTGATGAAATAATATTCCTAGACACTTTTGGTAGAAATAGATGCTCATTTAGCACTTGAATATGGCGTGACAAACGTTGCGATAATCAATAATCACTTTTTTTCATTTGTTAAAATATTATAGATGCAATTATTTATTTTTTATTCAATGTTACGCTAATATTTATCATTCAACTCTTAAAAAATATTTTTCATTCCATATTTTTTTTTATTTTTCATTCGATGTTACTAAATAGTTTTCTTTCAATGTTTAAAAAATGATGTTCATTCAATACTTTTATTTTCATATGATGTTACGAAAATATTTTGCGTTCAATAATTTGCCTTATGGGATATGAGATGGAGTTGTAAGCGCGGGTTTCATTGGACGAGCAAATTACTCAGAAACATCATAAAAGCAATCATGAAATATTGAATGAAAATTATTTTTGTAACATCGACTAAAAATAATAAATATTAAATGAAAATTACATTTTTAAATACTGAATGAAAAAATATTGGCGTAACATTGAATGAAAACTAAATTACTGAATGAAAATTACTTTTTTAAACACTGAATGAAAAATATTGGCGTAACATTAAAGGAAAAAAGAATTACTGAATCTATAATATGTTATCAAATTAATAAGATGATTATTGAATATTGCAAAGTTTGTCACACCATACTTGAGTTTGTCGGTCAGAATATTGATTTAAAAGACTGAACACTTTAGGGATTGTCTTGTAAATATCTCGTGACTTTTTAATCGTTTTATGGAGAGATATAGCACAACGAAACTTGTTCTTCCGACGTGTGTTTATTTGACAGCCTGTTTTTTAAAAGGACATAGTCGATTTATCATTTTTGTTATAAAAAACTTCAGTTCGCGTGAATACGAAACATAATACGCTTGAAGAGAAAACAATCTTGACGAATACATGCAATGGTCAAGTACAACTTTATAATTGTACGATAAGATAAGTTTACTGGTATAATTAATTGTTAATCAAACAATATAATAAAATAGCCATGCTTTTCGACACATATAATACACACAACCAGAAGTCACAAACCAAGACTTTGTATTCGATTTCGGGGTTTTAGTTTATATAATCATAATCAAATTTGTTAAGACTAGTTTGTTTTTTCGTTTAGCACGTTCATGTTTAAACTTGCTTTTAATAACATCATATAGGGAAATAATGAAGTTAGTAGACAGGATAGTTGCTTGATCTTGATGCACTCTAACACAATTAAGACAAATCACGCGAAGCCTTGGAGATTCCCTATTGAACGGCAATCCAAAACGCGTATTCTTACTTTGCTTTCCAAAATCAATGAAATAAAATAATAGATAAATCTGATTGTTGTTAACTATATGAGTTATCTGTGTACATTTTGTTTTGTCTTCGAATGTTATTTCTAGAAAGTTTCAGTTTGTGTTATAGATATATTCGTAAATTTTGTGCCTGGGTTTAATTAATCTACTATAAAGTCATCGATTAATTAGTTCCCAAAACGTTTACAATTAATCCATGAAGTGTGATATGTGTTTCGCATAAACAGTGAGATAAAGAACAAAATCGATCAAGTACATGTAGGGGTAGTTCAATATGAAATTATTTTAAATTAGCATTTTCTAACTAGAATCGCTTCTGCTTCATAAGTAAAAGCAGACGTTGTCTTAGGAGCCCTAAATATGTTTAGGGTAGCTCCTATTTACACAACAGCGGTTTCCTTTCAGTGAGCTGATTCCAATGTAACGATTATGTCGACATTCTTTCTAGGACATGTTGTACCCAACAGCTGTTTCAGAGAGATTTAAATTATATATTTGACATGAAAATTTACATACGCATGTGAAAGTTTAAGAGCAGATATTTACACGTTGACTGTAAAAATGTTTAGGGCATACGTTTGAACCCGTTTGACGCCAAATGATTTTCGTCTGCATATATTGTCGTCTGTCTCAATGTTCAAAAAGGATACTTCTCGCATTTCTGTTTACAAAACAGAATCAGAATGTCAAACAGTTTGGATGCAGAGTGAAAACGTGTTTCATATGGATTCAAACTGTATGCAAATCTATCACCGAGTCGCCTATGGCGGCGAAAGGTTTAAATGGTTGGAGTCTAATGAAGATAATTTTTTGCGTAATTCATTCAAGTACGCACAGCGATATTAAACAACTATGATTAGCAAATATTGCCCTTCTCGATTGCGAATTGAATGACGTAAAATATCTAAAACGTAGCTATACTTAAATTGGGTTGTTGTTAGGCAATATCTTACAAGTTCACGAAAATAGCATGTGATTATATTGACTATGCGACAGTTCAGATTACATCCTGTTCATGAAACCTAAACATAGGACTGCGTCATTCAAACCGGAGATTAAATGAGTTAAGCATTATTATTTTCTAATCAATGGGGGTACAAATCCTGTAGATTGTTTCGGTTTCAATCTAGAACAAGTGCACCAGCGCGTTTATAATTATGAATTTCACGCAACACTTCAGACGATGATTCTATATTTAGAACTGCAAATACTGACTGCCTTATCGTCAATGTGAATGGGATGTCTGAATGGTATCATTTACCTTTGATGTGTACTGCCGTTCTGTGATCCAGATGTTCATCGATAATGGAAGCAAGTGCGCATAAATACTCCTCTTTCTATTAAAGAAAGGTCGATACTTGTAATGTAGATTATCTTTTTAAACACATTTGTTTTATAGTATTGTTTGTTTTGTCAATGTATTATGCAGAGTAACCTCTGTGTAATTGCACTCGCTTTTAAGGAGCACACTTTCTACAGAAACAGTGTCCAAACTCTTAAAAGAAGCATGTTTACTATCAACTACATCATTGGAACGACGAACATTCTATTTATTTTATGTTTCACAATGAGTTATACTGTAGAGATGTATCTTTTGGAATTATATAATAATAATGTAACCGGTTATTATGAAAGAACACATTTGGGCAAGTGCAATAATTGAATCAATAATGTTCAGCACATATTCGAACACTCTACCACGTCGCCATAAAATCGCAATAGTACAACAAGGATGTATGCGTGTCCCACACAAATATACTGTTACATACATCCTTACCAAATAGAATTTCTCCTCGAACAACATTATTAATTTTTCACTTTACTCAGTATAAACATTTGTGGAATAAAATAAAACTCCCACAAAAATGATTTTTTGAAGCTTATCTGTATATATTGTTCATTTCATTCTCCTCTATTCTCTCTCTTTTTGTTGATGTGATGATACAGAAACCTAGGACATGTGGAACAATTTGGTCTTTAACAGTCCCTTTTGAATATGAGAACAATGATGACCCTCGATTCTTTCATTTTGATGTTGGGTGAATAATTTAGCAGTTTTTCATAGGGTCGCCATTGGTATTTTTATGGTAAAGCATATGGTCTTACACTTCTCAAGAGACTAAACAAAGTATACAGGTTCAAGTTTTCATTTCTGCCTATAGTAATTGCTTTACGGTATTTTGCTTTTCAACTTAACATTTTTTACAAATCAGAAATGTGTAACATTTAGTCTCAGCTTACTCTGTTGCTATTAATACTTATGCATATGGATGTTGAGAGAAACCCAGGACCCTTTAGTAATGAACTGAGTGTTAAATGCCAGGAGTATAAGAAATAAGTTGGAATACCTGGAAGATATAGCAAATGACAGTCATATAATTGGTATAACTGAGACACATCTGGATGAAAATTTTCCAAGTCTTGAACTACATTTAGATGGATGTACTGAACTTATACGTAAAGATAGATCTTTTTCGGGTGTGGGTGTATTAATTTATATCTCAGAACTACTAAAAAGTTAACGCAAGCAAGATTTAGAAGCCCCTAACATTGAATCAGTTTGGGTAGAATTATGTTCGCCGAATTTTACTCTTCTCATTTGTTATGTTTATCGACCACCAAATGCAGTTGATTTTTTATGACAGCCTGAAACAATCGATTGATAAAGCGTGTGACTGTTCCAATAATATCTTCATTACTGGTGACCTGAATGTGGACCTTTTAGAAGTAGGCAACAGGCACACTTTTCGAAGACTTTTGACTCAATTTGATTTAAAAAATGTAATTTTAGAACCTACGAGGACAAGTTATATGCGTAGCAGTCTTAGATCTAATAATTGTTAGTAATACATGTTCCTGAACGGAGTCATCTACACTTCATGTCGATAGAACTATGAGTGATCATGATGCGTGTACTGAAAGCCTTGCTATTCCAACTAATATTTGTAAAACATTTAAGAGAAATGTTTAGATTTATAAGCATGCAAATTTGGATCATTTTAATTGCTTAATCGACGATGTAGACTGGGAATCGCTTTTTCAACGGTCATCATCGATTGATGAAGCATGTGAACTATCTACAACCACGTATTTATCTATTGCTAAAAAGTGTATTCCTTTTAAATCCGTAGCTATTAGACCAAATGATAAGTCTTGGATGACTTCTGAATTGCGGCATCAAATTAAAATAAGAGATAAACTATTTAAAAAGGCCAAACTATCAAATACGGTTTCAGTTAGAAATATGTTTAAACATCAACGAATTAAAGTCAACAATATGGAGAAACATTGTAGGTGTCTTTTTTATGAAGATATAAACAGTATTATTGATAATCTAAACTCGTCGAATCCAAAGTATTACTGGAAACTTATTCGCAACTTGGTGAACACGACAGACTCTTCTGGTGTTATTCTTCCACTATGTGATTCAGTAAATGGTTCAGTTGTCATAGATGATACATCTAAGGCTCAGTTATTAAACATTTTTTTTCTGTTCAGTTTCCTGTATAGATGACACAAACAAAGAGGTTCCTGTTTGTGAAGATCTTTCAAATTCATCTCTCGAAAATATAAACGTTACTTGTAGTGAAACTAGAGATATTCTCAGTGTATTAAAACTAGGTAAAGCTTGTGGGGTCGATTTGATAGCTCATAATATGCTAAAAGGTACTGCAGCTTCAGTATGTACACATGTACACCTCTGGCTTTGTTGTTTAATATGTCTCTAAGTTATAATAGATTTCCGTCTCAATGGAAACATGCTGTTGTACTGCCATTGTTTAAAAAGGGTGACAAGCATTCTCCCATAAACTACAGACCTGTTTTTACTACTCTCATGTGTTGGGAAAGTATTTGAAAGAGTAGTTTATAAACATGTACATAGTTTTTTCCTTGCTGAAAATTTATTATATCCCTTTCAATCCGGATTCATGCTTAAACACAGTACTGTATATCAACTGATTGAACTATATGATAACATTTGCCAATGCCTTGAAAACAAAAATCATGCATGCCTAGTATTTTATGATATGTCTAAGGCGATCGACCGTGTTTGGCACAAGGGTCTAATTAAGAAACTGTTCGCACATGGTATTAAGGGTCAACTTTTGGACTGGGTTAGATACTATATGTCCAATAGACAGCAACATGTTCTTGTGAAAGATCAAATTTCTCAAAATGGGGTTTTAACCGCAGGTGTTCCTTAAGGCTCTGTTTTGGGCCCTCTCTTCTTTTTAATCTATATAAACGATATTGCTGATAACCTACAAAGCTTTTTGCTGATGACATGTCATTGTTCTATAAATGCAGATCTGAGGAAACTGTAAACCTGGTCTAAGAACTGGCTTGCTACCTTTAATCCGATTAAAACGGAAGTAATGTTAATAACTAATAACAAACAGAATATTCCTGATATAACACTAGGGTTTGACAGTATTGAACTTGAAACGTCTTCGTCTCACGAACATCTTGGAGTTACTTTAGATAATGATGGGAAATGGTCAAATCATAGTGAAAATATATATTCATCATGTATGAAAAAGGTTGCCGTTCTGCGCAAACTTAAATGTTTACTTCATAGATATACATTACTTAGAATTTATAAATGTTTTATATTCCCAATTTTAGAATATGTGTGTGAGGTTTGGGACGGTTGTACTAACTATGACAGTAATATGCTTGAAAGTGTTCAGTTAGAAATTGCGCGCATTATAACAGGCTTACCTATTTTTTGTAGAACAGATTTTTTTGTATAGTGAAACAGGATTAGAACCATTATCACACAGAAGGGAAAGAAGAAAACTGTGCTTATTCTATAAAA
>JAULCC010175450.1:0-21297 GCA_032358795.1 Nuttallia obscurata
ATTTTCATATGTATTACAAATACACAAAAGTAACACTCTGTAGAAAAAGTGATCCTTAGCAAATTTTGAGTAGTATACTATTATATATGCTATATAAATCCTTTTTTTACCGTTTTGACTTATCGATTTACTATATAAACTCAATTTACCGTTTTTGTCATTAACCGTTTTGATCAATAATCAATATGTCAAACACTATAATGTTGATTACAGGCATATGCGGTTTATTGTGGCATTTCAGATATCATAATATTACACATTTTTTTTCGTTGCTTAGTAACAACATGCTTTTAAAGGTACTTATCCGATACTTTTCAACAAAAACTGTTGTCGAAATAATCTAATATCGGGTATTGAATATCAAAATGTTGGTTATGATCCACCGATGGTAACTTGAATATATTGATTGGCGGAATTATACAAGTAAACTTGCATTACTTGTATAATTCCGTGTTTGATTTTAAATTTTCCCACAGACTTAGCTGAAATGTCTACGTTCATCTCCGTTTTATCCAATCTGTTGATTGCAACATGTTTCACACGTCCCTTGAATGTATGGTCAGACATTTAAACGACCAAATCATTCAAAAACATTATTCCAAACTTATTTATTTTCAGAATGATTATATCTGAAATGAATATCCGATGCACGTCATTGACCTTTTAAATAGACGCCTATGTACATGTACATCAATTGTGGACCGATAATTGTCTCCCTTATGATAAACAATAGGCCTGGTATAAATTACTAACATTTACAGCAAATTTTGCGAAAAATATATATTATTACGGTGGTGATGGGTGCAACTTGGGGATCCTTATCTGTCGTTGCAGCCAAATCATCATGGAGGAGCTCCTCAAGATACTCAATGAGGCCGCTAGACAGCCTGTACTTATCTATGACTTCCCTCAGATCTTCTAAAGAAGTACGTCTATCGCGAAAAATACGAACAGATCATCGTCTTCCATGTAACATAACGGCCGCCATGATACTTACGAACGATATCTACCTATCGTGGAATATCTTCGTAAATTTACGAATTCGTCGCGTAAGAACTTCGTAGGATATTTTTATAAAGCACCTAAAAATTCGTACGACGTTCATACGAATGTCGTACGATAAAAAGCGTTCGTACCAGGTTTAAAAAACCGCCCCACTTAATCATACGTGACCGCCCGGTTAGCTCAAGTGGTAGGGCCTTCGCTTCCGGTGTGGAATGCCACGGATTCGATCCCCGGCCGGGTCAAACCAAGGTCTTTACAATTAGTAGTTATGGCTTTCCTCCTTGGCGCTCAGTATTAAGGGTTAGCACTTCGACTGGTTTTTCGGTATCAGGTTAACTTGACCGGCTGAGGTTCACTGGACACGTAAAAGAACCAGACATCTCTACAGAAGAGTTCTCCTCATCCGCTTCCGTCTCTCTAGGACGTTCGTTAGCCCTAGTTGGCACAAAGTGAGGTAAATGATATAAACAATCAAGCTAAACGATTCGTACATCAGCAAAAAACAACACCAACAAAAAAAAAAAAAACACGCTAGATTTCACTTTCACCAGAAAAAAAAATCTAGACACAATATCAAATTTCAAACCTGCTCTCAACAAATTTTAATATCAGCCAAATGAAAGACACTCTTACTACACTCTTACCTCAGTGTAGGAAACCGCTTCGGTTCTGGGATTCATTCTAGACTATGCAGGAAATGCAGTAATCTGAACTTTGACCTATTCAATAACCATCTAAAAGTATAGGAAGGCTGTTCTTGCGGTTTCAAAAGGGACGACGCCGAACAATGTTTCTTTCAGACTGTCATTTCTACACAAAATCACGAACTTAATTTTATCTGGCAACTCACAGGTTTCATCCACTTAACGTCCATCTTCTTCGGCTCATCCGATTTAACCGACAACTATAACTTTGAGTTTTTCACACTGTTTAATCTTAGATTAAGGATGCCAATAGGTTCGCTGTAACTCCTACATAAAATCAGCACTGAGATAAGTATCTATAACTCATAATGTCAAGAAATATCTTGGTACCCTTCATTTTTTCTTTTTCTTATTTCCTGTCTCTTCTCTTTTTTCATTCCTCCTTATTACAGACTTTTTTCCCATTATATAAATATTTAATTATATTATTTTTTCATTTATGTAATTGTTATTGCCATTGAATAATTATATTATTGCTGTACATTTTATTATTTCTGAATGACCATCTTCAAGTCTATGTGCTACAACCAAATCAAACAAAAGGGGGGTGCGTTACTAATGTTAGAAGAACGTATGGCCCAACCCTTTTGCCTATATACGAATTTGTATAAATGTCTGCGTCCATGTATTGTGTTTACAAATTGTTATATATTAGATTACACATTTTGGCAATAAAAAAATAGGTTATAGTCCATAGTATGGAAACCATTTGTACCACAGCTTCACACCGTACCTACAGCATGGAGGTTTGTCATAAAATACGCCTAAATACCAATCACAATGTCAAGGTAACATTTTAGGATCACATAATTTAAACAGATATATAGTGCATTTTTTGTCAGAAGCATTACTTGAAATCTTGAATGGATATCAATGCAATTGTAAATAATTTTCAAGCACAACGATGAGAGGAAGTGCAGTACACAGTGTCCTGTACTATATCTAAACATAGTTATTGTCCTTGTTATATTTTCTTTAATAGGGCCAAACTTGAAAGTTATTGCATGGAACTCAACACAATTTCATACAGTGTCCAATCACAATAAGAGGAAATGTTGTGTACACTAACCATAAACACATCTTGACTTATTACAGAGATTTTTACCCTTTCATTATTTGTCTCGTTTGGAACATAAATTGAAAACTTATAGATAAAACACAGTACAACTTCATACAATAACCAAGCACAAGAAGAGAAGATGAAGTGGAAAATAACCATAAATTTGTTTAGACAAGTTGAACATTTGTTAATTCGATTTTCATTTGTACACATTAATTAATGCAATATCTTTTGTTGCCGACCAGAAGCTGATCTTGATTTGCATGCAATAGTGTTGTTTTTTCTGTTATCTGTTATTCAGGGAAAAGTATTTTTTTCTAGCTGTCACGAAGTTCATATAATTATTGTGAAGTTCTACAGAATAGAGGTATTTGAGAAATTTAGATATTGAATAGTTTTAAAGATGTTCAATCATACTTCCATGGTTAATACATGGAAACATTATTAATAGGGAAATGGGGGGGGGTGCTGAAGATATTTGAACGTTACATTTTTCCAATATAGAAAAAAGGACACATGTGCAGGTTTACATAACATGAATGATTTTATTTGGCATCACACTTGGTTTTTAAACCAATGATTACGTAACTTCCCATTGTATTACCGTGTTGGGTCCGTGGAAAGGCTTTGTTCGCTATATTAACTACATAGTGAAGCCTTAGTGACGTTATACAGTCATGTAAATTGTAATACACAGTAAGTGAACGAATGCTTTACATCAAACAACATGGTTGTGAACATTATGCATTTGCGTGCACGTATTTGAACTTTCACTAAACTTAAAAGAACACTTCAAGTGAAGCATATATCATAATGCATTTGAGCTGTTTTAATTTTCCTGTTTGGTGCTCCTTGCGTTGATATATATACGGGTCTGGCATCTGAAAGAGGGAAAGTGCGAAGTAGAGACAGTCAGCATATGTCTCGATCAAACCGCACCAGTTAAGATACTAACAAATCAGTCAGTGGTACAACCAAAAGAAAACTATATTCAGATAAAACTGTATTCAGATGCCGTCAGTACCCAACCGATTTCACGAATCTATACCGAGATGAATATTGCCGAGGCTATCATAGAAAGATGGCTGAAGGACCAGTCTCAGCATCGAACAATGGGTTCATCTATCCTGTTGTTCCAGCAGTCAACTAACCTTCCAGGTGCAGATCTGTAATTTTCAACTGTGAAAAACGGCAATGGCCATTCTTTTGATATGTCTACAGCTTTTGAAATACCGCATGAAACTTTTGGCTTAAGGATCAAGCTTTAGATGCAACAGCATACCCCTGGAAATACATTAAAGGTTGACATGACTGGTTTCACAATTTGATAATCTTTAAAAGTATATAGATGATCTGATGCAACATAATACTAAAATGTTCGATGGAAACGATCTAAAGAAGAAGGTTTCGGAGCTAACCGTGAAACACTCGGAAATCCTGACTCAGAGCACATTAAATGAGGTTACACTCGATAATTTAAAAGGCAGGCTTGGAGACTAAACCTAAACGTGTTTAATCTACCAGAGAGCCAAAACTTAACGTGGGACGAGACCTAAACAAAAGTAAGCGATTTTATCAAGAGTGATCTGGGTCTGTATGATTCGAACATTCTCATCGAGAGAGCCCATCGTCTACCTGGCTAACATTAAAGGCGTCCTGCATTTGTGTAGTTTTCCTTCTACAAAGACAGATAAATCTAAGGAAAAGTTGCGAGCTCTGGGGATCTCGCCGTCTTGAGTGAGTGAGTGAAATGGGGTTTTACGGCACGTCATCGCCATCTGGAAGCCAACACAGACGACAAAGTGAAAAACACCGAGACTTTTGAAGCCATATCTACGAGTAGCAATGGATTAAGTAAATAATGGTTATCTGCGTTATATCAAACTTGTAGTTAACAGTTTTATCAATAAATATAAATTTTCTCGAGAACAGCTGATTCCTCTAAAATAGGGGTATGGCCAACGTCTAAAGAAAGACAAAGCATTTGTACCCGATTCGAGAGAAAATGGAGAAAAATGTTATATTGAAAGACCTGTGAAAGGTTTGTCGTGGAATATTGGTGGTCTCAATTAGTATTCAGATGATCCTGCATTTATCAGTTTTTAAACTGAATACGATATCATTGTTTTGTTTTTATATTGATGTTACAGGTGAACCGGTTAATCGGAAACTGTACCGAATGGTAAACTGGTTTATATGTTATTTGTTATCTGTTAATCTGTTATCTCGGTCACATATCTGATAAGCCCTTTCTAACTAAAGAATGCTATGACAATTTGCAATATGTTTAGTTATTTAAGTGGATCATTTTTAGATGTGTCGAAACGAACCGGGTTTTTTTCAATTAATAATGAAAGATAAAATTTGTGCCATAGAGTTCAACTTTAACTGCAAATTATTGACCGTTTATTGACCGTTTATTGACACAGTTTGCGATATCGTCGCCAAACATATGAAATAAAATATCAGGAATTTCACTTGTAATAAACACTCCCCTGTGACCCTTATTTTTCAAAGCTCGGATAAAGCATTTATATATAGTGAACATATTATCGTACTACAAATATCGCCTTGTCTGGTACCGATATTACAGGTGAACGGCTGAGTAATCTTATCGTCATTCGTACATATGGTTTTAAACATGAATACGCTAAGACACGAACAGGTTTTCCCTTAACATCTTTGCTGTACTTACTATTGAACACCTTATCATGTATCAACGATTCAAATGCTTTCTGATAATCCACAAATAAAACATTTAACCTTCCACTGGCTTACTTAATACTTTTCAATAGTACATGTACTTTGAAATGAAAACTTGATGTCTATTGTTGAATATCCTGCATTTAAAGCATGCCTGTGTTTCATCGATTTTACCCATCGATTCAGCCCAATTACATAAACGCTCATTTACAATACTTGAAAATATTTTATGCATTACATTTATCAGTGATATTCCTCCGTAATGCGACGGATCTTCCTTAGAACCTGGTTTAAAAATTGAAACTATTATGATATCTCTCCACGTTTCAAGGAAAGAGCCAGTATCTTAAACTTTATTGAAAAGTATAAATAGAAATGGTTTAATATGTTCGCATTTACATTTGTTAAACTCTGCTCCAGTGTCATCTTTACCATGCACATTTTGAACTTTAAGTTTATAAATACTTTCCTTCAAGACACAATTTGGCTCTGTTGCAATTGCTCTCCCACAATTATGACGCATTTTACCCTTGTAATACATGTCAAAAGACAGGGAAAACATCATGCTGATAAAAAAAGGGATATGGTGTGTCAGAAGGGTCACAGATTCATAGTACACGCAGAAAATTAACAATGAATGATATACTGTGGCATCCCTGCATTGTATGTTGTACATGTAAGTGTTTCGCCACGGATGCGTAATTCAGGTTTCTTTGCAAATAGTGTAGATCCAAAACTGAAGGCTCCTGAAAGGGCCCGCTGATCAGGGTCTGTGCTGTTTATCATATATTGCGAGTTATTAAGGGGAATACCCCCAAAAGATAACGGAGAGAAGGGATAGGTATATAAGCATGATGAACCGGCCTTGCCTGGGAGCTAGATTTTTCAGCGACGTGGTTTACATGCTTGTATCTCGTAGTAGTTGGACTGGTGTAATCAGCTGTACGTTATTTTGTTTGCAGAGATGAAGCCAATAGCCGGACCGATATTGCCTTACCAATGCGTTATTTGCTAGGCCGAGAGTAATTTGACGGAGAGAATGGATAGATATATCATAATAAACGGTAGCTATCTGTTTCCAGTGACGCGGCTTAAGGGTTGTGCGCCCGATTAATAGATGGATGGGTGTGCTCAGCCGAATGTTACACTAGTATGGCCTGACGGGCATTATAATTAGTAATATGAAAGGGAATAGTATCTCTAGGTAATATAAATCTGTCTACACAACAGTATTAAATGCTTAACAGGTCAATATGAGGAGACTATTGTCGTAAAGAAAGTGAACGGGGTATATATTTGCATATATAATAACTTCTGCTATTATATCCCACTTAACACACCATACCAGGCAAACCTGTTTGCAATGTGAGCTAAGCCATGCCTAAACAATTGAACAAAGACATCACTGATGTATTTGGAATTTTCTAAAAGTGTGTTATTTTTGTTCAAATAAGCATGATATCATGAGGAATTGGGGTAAATTCCGATTGCCGTGCTATTTTGAATCACTAACCCGAAAACAAAACAATA
Source organism: Nuttallia obscurata (assembly GCA_032358795.1). Taxonomy (NCBI): domain Eukaryota; kingdom Metazoa; phylum Mollusca; class Bivalvia; order Cardiida; family Psammobiidae; genus Nuttallia; species Nuttallia obscurata. The sequence goes on from JAULCC010175450.1 coordinate 7,003, forward strand.
AAAAAACACACGAAAGTACTGGTATAAAATTGAGCAATGCACACATTTTATAATTTTAAAATCAATATTCTACGTTCAATAGTACTATATGATATTATTGTATAGTGAAAGTTTTAAAGGGTGTGTGAGGAAGGGTGGGGGGAGCAAAAAATAAAAAATAAAAATAAAATATTGAACTTTGGGTCATAACTTATCTGGGTCAAAAAAGAATTTTCCACCGGTATTAAAAATTGCTCATTTATTCATTTAATCAAATACTAAATTTAGAGACCATTAATTTTCTCATGAAGATGATCGAGTACTTGTAATGTATTTGGAAAAAGTATAAATTAAATTGTATATCTTTGTTTTATTTTGTCATGTTGCAACATTTCCTATACATGTATTTAACTATGTTGATATGTTTGTTTCCTGTTCTATGTTAATAATTAATATGATTAATATGTTCCTTTGCATAACTCCCCATTGACCGAGGAAATAAAGATTTCAGTTGAATCAATACAAAGTATGACAGAAATAACTCTCGGATTTGGATTTAATATAATTGCTTGATGAATTAATATACCGTGTATATTCTTTAAGTCAGAATGGCAATATGATGTATGTTCTTCCGATAATGTTTCAGTGCAGAAATAAAAAAAACGTTTACCTTTGCAAAAAGATTGAATCTAGGTCAGGTGACGCAAATCGCGGCATCTGATCTGAGATCCAAACTGTTTGCCTCTTAGAACCTCCCGGTTAGTGACGTAAATAAAACAAACAAACAGAGCGACAGCTTCCGGAGCTGGATGCCGCGGGTTAAGTCCTCAGCCGGGTCAAACCGAAAACTTTCAAAATTGGTAGTAATGACTTTCCCTCCTAGACGCTCAAGACTAAGGGTTAGTATTACGACTGGCTTGTTGGTGTCAGGATAAAAGGACCGACCGGGGTTTAACCCCACGTGTATCAGTTCTATACACTGGACACGTAAACGACCCAAACAACAGAAGAGTTCGTTCTCTGTATCCGCTTCCCTCTCTCTGGGACGTCCATTAGCCTTAGTTGGCAGAAAGTGACGTAAAAGAAATAAACAAATAATTGTCTCTCAATATTATAATTCTTTAAAACATACACAGAAAAGACGAACTTTAGAGTTTTTGCAGACAGAACTTTTCGATAATAAGACAATTTAGCACATATAAAGAGAGCATGTTTCTATAGATTGTTGTGTTGAAAATTCAGTGCACATTTATTTCAACGAATTTCGGTTATCTTGTAAAGTTACACACAGCATATGCAATTACTCAATATTGATATCAATTTTCAATGCAGTAGACTTCTTTATTTAACACGATTTGCCACCATACGCCGGGGTTGGACAATCACAACCTCCTTGATGTGTAGTACAGCGATTGCCAATCCCATGATAACCAATAAGTGTGCAACTCTCGGAATAACACCATCCGCCATTTACTGAAATCACAATAAAAATAACAATCAACAATTACTTTCAATATTTCTACCAACAGAAGCTATTCCTGTTTCTTTTTGTCAATTCGGAACTTATTGTCACGTGCTAGAGATGTTGATATTATATAAAGTTTTGGTGATAGTGTACTGATGACTGATCTACAAAATCAAGCAGAACATGAAGAAGAGCAGACGATGCAATGTATATCACAAAACACTTGTCTCGGTATATTTTGTTGGTTGAAAACATAATTGAATGGATAAATTAATATGGGAAATGTTGACAGTGATCTTTTTTCTTTTTGCTATATTGCCAAAGATATGTCAAAGTAAAAGAATGAGGATATAATGTTCCAAGAATAAATTTCTTCACGATCTTTATCACACCGATAAACATGATAACACATGCCAGTGACATTGTTTTCTAAAAATTATTTCCAGCCAACCTCACCTATGTTACCTGGTTTCAGCCACAAGAACTGATATTTCAATGGAATCAAATAGTTTATTCCGTAAATGTTGTGTATACATGTCGCAAAATAACCAAGGGCCGACAACTAACAAGGGTAGAATATACTTAGACACAAAATAAAATTCTAATAATACATAACAACATTTACAATTTCCAATAAATAATATATACACATTAAAGATCTGTGCTATTCACTAAATTCTTAACTTGAACAGTTCCTAATTGTTCCTTTCTACTTAACTGCCTTACAACAGTTCATCCACTAATGCACTATTTACTTGTTATTCCTGCGTCCAGATTATATATTTTAAGCCTTCGTGCCGAATGCTTTAAACCGGTTTGTAATTTCACGTACTCTACACTGAGTAATACAGCCTTACATCACTCCTTATCTCAACGCCAGCAATGTCATGTCGTCCATCTGACGAATACATGGGTTGCTGTCTTTATGACAGTACTTCACCTGCTGACCTCCTGTCACGTTCACTCACACACACGGCGACTTCTGGTCGTATTCTGAAGGCAGGAAAGTCACGTCATCCATATGACGAATATGTAGATTGCCATCCTGATGACGGTACCTTCACCAATAGACTTCCTGTCTCTTCTATACGTTGCTAACGTAGCGGATCCATGTTTTGTCTACGTCAACCAGTGAAACCGGCCACAATATATACAACAACTCAGATTTACTAGTAGCTCAAATGTGTAATGACATGGCGTCTATTACTTACACTCTAACAATTCGATGGTACTTTTATACATATACAAGTATAATAACAATGCTTTCATTTATAGCCATCTTTTATTTCATGGTATACAAATATATGATAATAGTGCATTCTTTTCTAACCATTTAACAACATCATGGTCTACTTATCAACATATGATAACAGTGCATTATTTTCAAACCATCTATCAATGTCATGGTATACTTATCAAGTAATAATAACAGTGCATTCTTGTCTACATGTAGCACTTTCTATATGCAGTTCGACGACAGTTTTAAACAACAGTTCATATATGACCTTCCATTAATCTCAACGTAGCAATTATATATACCCATACTTTCTCATTATAACATTAACAATAACAGACCAATTTTTTTCATAATTACAGACCAGTCCTGTATCTGTTACATTCTGTATCCGAATACAATAACATCAACACAATTGAATTACAAATATCAAATAGTTCTTATATGATGAATCTCAATGCTCCATTATAAACACAAAATCAACAGTTTATAAAACGTCTTCAGAATCCTCGTTCTATGTGAAACAACACCGCATCTCAATACTGTGGATGTGTCTTAAATTACATACCTTACTGACAAAATGAATATGAACAATTTATTCAACTTTACTAGTATCTGATTATGTCAAAAATAAATATATCAGACAACAAAGTATAAAATTAAAGTACCCATATGCCGTTTGTGTATTGGAACAGTAACAAGAATACCTCTCGTCATCACCTACTTCCACATAATGGTTTTTGCTAACTGAACACTGTCTATCAAACACAATCAGCATTTATAGTAAAAAAGTCTCAACATACACTCTAGTAGTGAATTTCATCCTACACAAGAACTTAAGATTTTTTTTGTGACCCACGAAGAATGAGAAAATTAACCAGACATCGCTTGTCATACGAAACAAAACTACGCAATAGGTCAATGTAAATTTATTTTATTTCATCAAAACATAAACCCGTTTAACTATTGTTAACTTTCTTAATACTTAACGGAATTCAATGAATTAAACTTTAAAATTATTTATTTTGTTATCAAGTAATGAATATGTAAAATATCTTCAAAATGTTGCCCCTATCGAACTATCAATACGTTTTAATTCTACACTACTTGACCGATATACATGTACAGCCTATATCTCTACAATGGAGACGTACTAGCTGACACCTCTGAATTAGGCCACACAAATATATTTTGTTTCAATACAACCCTGAATTGTTTGACATATATCTTGGTAATATTTTGTTACAATATAACCCTGAATTGATTGACATATACCTTGGTAATTTTTGTATTGCTCCAACTAAAGGAACATCTCTGTATGTAGCGCCGAGTACTACTGACGACACTTGTATTATTTTATGGAGCTTTATGTTGTCCCAAATTCTTACCTAATTGACCTTTAACTTTACTTGCATCATATACTACATGTAGCCCAACGGAAAGCCTGTGTTGCCTGATATTGGTTTATAGTGTGTGACAATGTTCATTTTAAAATAATGGACGAAGCAGCATTACTTTTATAATTCTGCATTTTGTTAGCCTAAATATTCATAGAGATTAGATAATTGTTCTGGTTTGATGTAAGGCTAAATTCATTTGTTCTTTTATACTGCTATTTTCTTTCAAGACTCTCCCAAAGCTAGCAAGTTTTCTAACTTCCGTTATTTTCCAAATAGCCGAAATCTACATGTACATAAGAGATATAACTCATCAAAACTTTCAGAATTTCAGAATTAATAGAACACCTGTACCTGATCATTACAATATGATTGTAGTTATATATAAGTGCATTTTCAGCATGACTTTAACAAAATTGCAAACACAGATATCGCACATTGGTGTGTACTATTGTGAAATATGTTATACTTCTTGTGCTTACTCTCGCCGTTGGCAAAACGTACATATGCTATTTTGTCTTATGAATGGTACATGAGTGGTGTTTTGGTAATGACATTCAATATCAACTGTAACATAAGTCATTTCCGACAAATACATTTTTTCTGTTGGTTTTGATTGACGCCCATTTATATGTTTTTTAATGGGTATGTTCTAGCGAATGTTTTCCACTCGATTAGAATATTACCTGGACAATGGCGTACATTGCACGTCGATGTATCTGTCGATGATCCTGGACATGTTTGCTCTCGGGTTATATCGAGATAATGTATGCAGTCACGATGTCTTACTTTTGTTCCTTGGCTGCATGTTGTGGAACACGGGCCCCAGGATTTCCAGTTGGACCAATTTACAAAGTCTGTAACAAAACGAGAGGGGATATGTTAGTCTTGGATAAAGGTTCGCTCATACAAAGGATATTCGAGAGATTTGTTAGCTTTTTCAAGGAAGAGAAAAGGCATTGAAAATAAACAAACTAGAAGTTACACAGAACGGAAATTTAAAAATGTTAATGAAATAACCATCCAATTCAATGCGTTAGTAAGTCACATATGAGGCGTTTAAGATCCCGTCCAACCTAATATTTCAGTCAATAACATTCTATGTTGTAGTCACGTTCTGGTTTCCCTTTATGTTTGTGTTACTTTTTATGACTCAATGTTAGCTAACATCACATGACCTAGTTTTAAAAAAACATAAATATTTTGATGTGTAAATATGCTAAGATGTATCAATCCAGTTGTTTACTTAAGTCTATACTGTATTATCCGGAGTGTTATATATATCAACGCCACCACATTGTACATGTAACCCGTTTACTTCAACATGTTTTAATGTTTCATATAGAAAGCTTTTTATGATAATGCGACGTTATAACAGTGTTTCAACATGGTTAAATTTGTTGGACTTATGAACATTTGTCACAAGAAGACTATACGCGAACAAACATCATTAAGTTTCAACGCATTTAAAATGAGAATTGACCTCATTAGTTTTGTTAAGTTTACAAGTTTGTGTTTTTACCTAAATCTAAAATGTATTATATACATGTTATACATCACCCTATAACAAGTATGCATACTGAGTACTTGGTTACTTTAAAAGTGATGCTATTTTTATGCTTTATACAATTGGTAAGTGCAAACAATTTTGCTTAAACATATGCCATCAAAATTGAAATATTTACACATTTTCAATGATTTAAAGAATAACGGGAAATGTTGTGTCAAACTGTTATTTTGACGTCATTTACGTAATGTTGTTTATTGAGTATGACGACGTTGAAGCAGACAGCTGCAGAAATACTTTTGAGAGTAAGTGTCTGGTACTGTTACACGTTTAATGCAAAGCAGGTATCCATAAAATGATAAACTTGATCATTAGATTAATATGATTATTACTTCAAATAAAACTTTGAGAGCTCTTTTTTAAATAGATGCTTTAGTATTTAAAAAATTCGACATTTGCTAAAGTTACGGGATAATACAATTGTATCATATATTATGAAGCACCTTGTATTAACGATTTTATTCAACCTTTAATCAATGGGATATCTCTCTCTCTCTACATAATATAAGAAAATTACAGTTCAGTCTAGATTCCTGATATTAAAAAAGAACAATATATCATATGAAATGCATTATGTATTTTGTTAAAGCATCTCAACGCATTCGATATTATATTTACATATATATATATATGCAATGAGCTGTAATGATTAAGTATTATAAATTAAGTTCTGTTCTGTATATTGGACTGTATAAACCTTTGAACATTTAAAGTGTATACATTTCATTTCTAATGTACAATCATTTATGAAAAACATATAACAATTTGTAAATCATGGTAACAGGCTAATATAAAAAAAATAACAAAAAATACTTCTTTACAAATTCAAATACGAAACAAGTATCACAAACCAGTATAAAATGACACACCATCTTAAAGGAAACCTTCAAACTATTTATCTTTTATTTGTGTTTTTATTTTTATTTTGCATCAAACTCAAAGATATAAATAACATATTCATGTTTTATTCCTTCGATGAATTAACTGCGAACTTTTGCAGGACACTATTAAATGAGAGTAACTTGACATGATGTTAAGGGGAAAATGCAAAGCATGTTTGTCTTGTGTTAATATGCTATCTGTAAATTTGTTTGATGAATTCTTCCTTATTTAGCAGTCACACACAAACGTGTGTATGTGTATAGCTTGAACCTTACAATCTCACTGAAATGCATTTTAAATGAACGTTATTATTATAAAAAAGTTGTATCAAACTATGGAAAACTCTCTAAGAAAATTGTTACCACATGTTTTACAGGACTTTGGACACAGCCCAACCACACGACTATTTCGGCAAGAATTCTTATCCAGAAAGCCAAACGTAGAACACACTGTTGATGAACTATCCACACATACACTTCTGCCATCGAGACTGTTCAGCGACATTACTGTGCCAGCATCTTTTAACATAAAATTGTATTGAGCTAGACTAATGAAAACAGCAAGGATTTATGTATATATCTAAATTGTCATAATTGTAAGTTTCATACTTCATAAATTACACGTTGTCAATATCTCGACCGAATTGTGTCAGTTGTAGTTTTTTGAATTATCAAAAATAAACGCATTGATCTATCGATTACAAGCAGAGGGTGCAATTTCACATGGTAAGCTACACGTGTTTAGTGGCAGTTTTTATTCATGATTATGCAGGCAGGCGCAAACTAACACGATTTTAACAAGGTTTGAGCCTTATTATGGCTTTAACCAGTTGGACGAAAGACGGACGCAAACGAAATTCAAACAGAACGAAAAAGAAACGGACACGAAACGGAACGATATAAACCGAACGAAACGATACCCCGGACTGGCCCGTTGCGGAAAACGGGGAAACGAAATGGAACTTTGAAATGCTTCGGCCTTTATCGTTATACGCATTGGGTAATATTGATGATATCTGGCATAAAGTAGTGATTCTGTCTGCATGAAAAATAAGGAAACTTGAGCCAGACATATAGGAAAACAAATGCAGAACAAGATCAGAGGGCTGCTGAAGCAGCAGCCCGACCTGGGTGTATACTTTTTGCAGCATGTTTACTATCAACAGAAGGGAGAAAAGAAAAACATTAATAATATAACAAACAAAACTCAGAATAATGTAACTTAATACATATTCTGCCATTATAAGATGAAACGTGTAGGAGTGTTTATCTCGCTAAGAAATTAAGAAATAATATGTCATTTTAAGCCTTTGATTTGGCAAAAAAGAAAACGAAGGAATATTTTCCTGATTTTAATATGACTGAAGTATTTTATTTAAGCGTGTCAATATACGTCTTATTTGAGTGGAACATACAAGCCTTCATGGTGCAGTAGTGGTTCCTTGATTATGTAATCTGTTGGGTCTTTTCTCTGCTTTGGGAATTTGTTTATTAGCCATTGCCTGTAAGCTACCTTTTCAGTGCGGTCAAATAGCGCTGATTAGGACATCCCGTGACTGTTGTTTTGATCTCTCACTGATTCGGTAGTGGCTGAGAAGGGTGTGTCACAGAAAGTGACGAGTCTAATAAAAAACGTTTGCACAAAAACGCAGCGAGGAATTTTAAAAATTGAAAAGGTCACCCCACTATTCATTAGAGTACATATACCAACATAAAGACGAACCGTGTTTGCTAACATTCGGGAAATATTCTACTTTGATAACCCTAAGCTTGTACGATTTATAACTATTTTACACCTTAATCTACGGTCTTCCGAATTGCTAGAAAGGTGGATCATGGCTACCTTATGACTGCTTTAGATTTTGATAATATTATGTACGAACATGGTCATATAATTATTCTGTTTTTGGTATTTACTGCAGTGTATCTGCAGGGCGGCGCATGCTACATGTATACACGTGTATCTCTTTTTCAGATAAAAAAACCCCTAAAGATTAAGATTAAAATAAATGTTCTGTTTATTATATGATTATGAAGATGTGAATGTATATATTAAAACCATGGTTAAAACTTTGATTTGTGTTTAGCGACTTTAATAAGCGGCTTCAACTTCAAATCGCTGAGGTATTTTAACTAATAGTAAACTCTTAGCTATAAGTTAAGAGGTTACTATAGACTGAAGAGATAAAGCATGGTTTACGGTACTTTTTGCAAACGGCCTGTCATTCGAAATATTAAGCCTCATGTGACCTAATATTTTATTAAAGAATGCAACTCACTGTATATATTATGCCTACAAGTTTCGCTTTTGCAAATAACAAATTGGAACAAGTATTTTGTTGAATCGGGGGATATAAAACAGATTATGATACAAATGTTATGAATCTTTAACATGAATGTTCAGTCCGTAAGCTGCATCATACATATGACGCGGCGATTGTATGCATACTTGCTATACTACAACGTTTGCAGAAATAATTAGATATCAAAATATTGCTGAATTTGGGACTTCCATCAGTTGTAAAATAAATAAAGCACAGTAAGGTTAACTATGCTGAACATCTAATGTCAATTTAACAATGAACAGCCTAAGCATGTCATTAAACCTGAATGGACGGCAGTATAATATGCACATTTTCAGCGCATGTGCTGTTATTTTTCATAACTATAACTCTCTCTCTCTCTCTTTAAAAAAAACCGGAACCAAAAACGTAAGTCTAAACCATTACAATTTGTAAAAATAAACACTATATAACCTACAGAACTTACCGTTATACAATAAATGTGCCATACAGTTGCAAGCAGACGATAGAAATATATTGCAATCGATGAAACGGCTATTTGTGCTGTTTTTGTTCTTTGCAACAAAACAGTACGGTAATATTTATGGGCAGCTGAAGTCATGTTAACATTTATAGTGACGGGACATAGCTATTAGATTGATCATCGCAATTAAAACAGTACAGTAAAAACCTGTTGTGTTGTTCAAGCATGCAAACGAGTTGCAGTGGTCTTTTGTACAACACAGTGAACAGTTTCCTCTAGAAGCTGAGCTTGTAGATCGTTTACCAACAATTACTGCTGTTTTCGATTGCGGGATGCATTGCTGAAAAGAATATCATCAATATGTCACTGCGATAACTTCTTTAAGAATGTCATGTCAATACTATTTCATATTCAAAACTGATATCACTGATTTGGATTATCTTTACATATCAAACCAAGATGTATGGTTAGTACGATGTCTGTTTCTACTGAGTTTACAAGTAGAATTGAATTCATTCATATTTTAATCTTCATCACTGTATATAACGCCATGTTTAGATCGCAGTCAGCAAAGAAGATAAAGGTGCGTTGTTTATTATAGTTGAACATAAACGAATATCATTCGAAAAGGTCATATTTAATAGGTAAAGTGTAAGAATCTGTCACTGAGATACAACTAATATAACGATAAAGGCTTAAGGGTTAAAATAATTGTAACTGAACCTTTGACATTTTCTATTTAAATCCCAGATTAAATCAATGGTCCTTACGTGCTTTATATGTGCTATATAGATGTAATACATTGATGTATGCACGTGTATTAATGCCGGGGCAGCGTGCTTCTTAATTCGGTAATGAGTCCTTTGAAATGTTGAAAGTATAAACAACCACTGGAGTAGACATCTTATCAGGAAAACTAATGTTTAAAGTGAAAAAGTCTTTCTTATTTTTCTAATACCAACATACCTCCTGCACCATGCATCCCATGCGGTATTTTGTTTGGCCAAACGTTGTAAACTTATGAACGAAGCAATGCTGGAAAACAAAGCAACCAAATGCATACGCTGCTTAGGCACTGACTACAATATCGTAGATGATCGGCATGTAACTATGATGATTATAAATAGATACCTGTTTCCGTGTTAATCGATATGAAAGAAATGGAGGATGCCGAAAAATATATCGCAGCATATGAAATTATTTAAAAAAAATTAACTTATATTTTGAGATATCTTGGCTCCATATCAGTAATCAAAATTTACATGAAATTAGTTAATGAAACTAAGACATGAACTTAAATGGCTTCAAAATAGTTGGTGTGTATTACACAAGTTCAAAATATATTTAATTCACTGAAACAAATAAGTTAAAAAAAGTAATGTGAATTGTAAAAGTTACCCAAAAATATACAAAATGTTAATCATAATCATATGTCGGCTTCAAAAGGAGTACCTTATAACTTTGATTTACACAGGTCACTTACCTCATTTGTTTTACAAATAACTACGTTTTTACATTCCTGTGGGCTGTTAAGAAATTCACACGAAGGGCAACGTGGTCCTCTCGTTACATTTTCTGTGAAGTAATCAAGCTATCACAATTACATAAGTAAATTTTGTGATTAGATACCGCAACACAAAAATAAATAAAACAATTATATATAGTCCGATTTAAGATTTACAACCTTCAGACTAATCCTAAAGTTTTAGTAACGGTGACATCCTATAATCTTTTAGATGACGTCATGATGTTTGAACGTCTTTACAGACATCGCGTGTACATGTTGATGTAGGTTTATAACACGGTTAAACATCAAATATACACACATTGTTATTTTATGTTTTTTTATATCCAATTTCAAAAGAAAAAAACAAAACATTTTTTCTTTCCAGCGCATCTATCGACACTCATCATCTAAATATAGGTACTTAAAAAGGCCGAATGCAACGTAAAAAAATTATTCATATAAGTAAAATGTACAGGATTACCTGCCATACTACATTTATGAAGATTACAGAAGTCTTGCTCACAAAACTGTTTGCAAAATGTGTTTCGTCCCGGTTCATTTGTAGTCTGAGGTGCCTACAATAACATCAGCATATTTGAAATTATTTATAACCACCACTAGCACAGTCAGTTTATCTAAGTGTACACACTTTATCTAAGTGTAATATTAATAAAAAGTATGAAATCATATTTATTCCTGAAAAATGTTTAGCTTCTTATATATATATTTTTATCTCAAAAGTTCTTGACACGATTCAGCTTTTCACGGGAAAAGATTGAAATAAAAACGGGTCGCTATCTTGAAGCAAGTTGTTAAGCCTATGTATTGTTTCAATATAAGTAACAACGTAAACATTGGTATGACACACCAATCCTGTAATATTCCAATGTTTGCACATTAGGTTAGAACGAAATATTTATTTCAATTCATGTTAAAGAGGGGTTCTTGTAATGACTATTTCTATAAATGCAAATAAAAGCAAAAAAGCTTTTACAGTATATGATGGGATTGTATATCCAATTAGGGTGATGTTATGTTTCATCCATGATGTTACATTTTCGACATGATAAAGCTATCTGTTTTGATATGATTACAATAATGCAATAATAGAAAACAGCTGTAGTAAAAGAGACCCTGGACTTGCTTCTAGATTTGCTTTAGACAGAGGTTGCATATGGTGAAAGATTGTTTTGTTAAATAAACCTGAAATTAAAATGGACATGCGTTGTAAAAGTGAATTAGCTTACAGTTATTTATAATGTGAACGCTTAACTACTGAATAATGGGTTGACAAACATTTGCATTACCTGCTTATGTTCTTCATAAATTAACACTACACATAATTAAACAAAAAAGTAAAACTTACCGCAATGTTTATGCATCCGGTCGTGTGCTTTACAACTCCAGTCAGAAATCCATCTGCTTTACCGTAACACACCTGTAACAAATTTGCGCAAATAATCATTCCAATTATAGAGAGTTGTTAATAGCATTTAAAGCCGTAAAACCTCTCAACTTTTAACGAGTAGGACAGTTCACTTTAAGAGGTTTAATATATATAACATGATATGTTGTCCTAATCCATCGACTACAGGAAATTCTAATATGTGGTACAGATTTATTGAACAAATCATTTACTGCAAACATTGATGAGTTTTGATATTCACATCTGCTGTGTGATATCTATAGAAGTTAGCGTTTGCTGAACCGTATATTAAATAATATATTCCTTAACCCGGAAAGAGTTAATCCAATGTGAACGTTAAACAAATAAAGGTCAACATGTTATTATAATTATCAAACGAATATCGAAAGACCAAATGGTCTAGTACATTATAAGCAGGTTATTACCCTTGCTTTAAAGTGTGTGTGTGTGTGTGTGTGTGTGTGTGTGTGTGTGTGCTGGAGAGGGGTGGAGGGACACCTGACGGGAATACAACACTGGCAGGGATAACTTGTATTAAATCTTACACTCTCGTAATTTATATAAAATAATCAACTTTTAAATAATTTTGATTCGCCAGTTAATAGAGCAGGTCTAGATAAACATCAAAGAACAGTAATATTAGTATCAAACGGGAATATATACTCCACTTGATAACTTTTAAACTGTATATGAGTCAGGTATTTCTTAATGTTTCAAAGATATAAAACAAATGACAAAAAATGTAAATTCTATTTCTGAAATATTTGCAACAAATAACAAGTTTGCATTCAGGAAAACGGCATTAAGAGTAAAAATTTGTTTTCTATGATTTTTTATAATGAACTTTTGTTATGTACTCAATACATTAACAGCGCAACATTTATTTATTTAGTTAAAAGTAGACAGTTATGCAATAATACTGATATCTAATTCAAATCATTAGAAAAATGACTGCTACATAATTCTACGAGTGAGCGTCAACTTTCTATGAATAATCTTTCTAACTTATGATTTGATTTGTATCACATTTAATAGATGTTGTATTTGTACATGTAGTAATTACATAATACAATGCAATACAAATTTTATTATAGACTAAAAAAATATAAAATAAGTTGGGATAATACATATGAATCTTCTTTAAAGTAGATATAAGGCCGTGAAAAAAGCATTAACATTATATTTAAGTTTTGTTTAAATACATGTACTCAAATTATCAGAAATAATACGTCGGACTAATATCAAACAATTGCATAACAACACCTTCGCAAAATACATAATATTTCAGATAAAGTTTCTCTAATGGTGTAGAACGAAACTCAAGGCAATTCCATACAGACATTTGCATTACAAATATGAATAAACTGCCCTAGGCTTTTAGCTATGTCTTAATGAAAATAATCCGCAACATTTATAAGTGAAAATTTATGTAAACATAAATATACTCACCGTCAATAGAAAGCTTAAACCCTAGATGCCTATATAGTTTTGAAATCGGGTTTTAGAACTAAAAACTATGTGTTCAAAAAACAATTTTGATATATTGCCAATACAACTATTGCCATTGTATCGGATGTTATGTTAACGTTATTGTCGAAGGGAGCCTTTCTCATGACCTTCATTTGACACCAAGTAATGGTTCTAACCAGGAAACGAAATTGAAAATGTTTCTACAAGCCATAGGCTCTCAACATAATCGAGCTAAAATAAATAAGTTTAAACTAAACCAAATTAATTGTCCATTACAATTCACATACACACATGGGCTTTTTGCTGTCGGATGCCATATACACTAATGCGACCTTACTTGTCATTGGCGATTCTTAAACGCAAGGACAACAAACAGACAGCCTTGCATTCGACGATAGGCGTCTAAGCAACGTCCAGCTACACGAAGCCGTGGCATGGTTACAGGAGGAATGTCTTATCAAACAGTTGCACGGCATCTCGGCTGTTCTCACAAAACGGCAAATTATATTAGCACAAGAAATAACAATACATGGTAAATGACTTATATATAGACAGCGTCGTGGACAACAGAGAGAAACTTCACGCCAGCATAACAATTATTTA
>JAULCC010175451.1:0-13158 GCA_032358795.1 Nuttallia obscurata
TGCAGTAGACACATCACATGGACACCCTAGCCAGTCACATTTTACTAAAACTGGACCACCCAGTTCTAAAACTACCCAAATAATGCTTATTCGAATGCAACTTTTTTGTAACAAGTGTTTTGCTTGGGTAACCGGTCTAAATTTGTGGCATATAAATCTAGGATATACTGTTGGAAAGTCTAATCAATATTCAGAACTTCATAATGATGTCACAGAACTGTTTGAATGGAATGTCATCAAAGTATTGAGTGTTACAATACACATTTTATTAGATTGCATTAGAATAGGGATAACCGCGCCATCCTTGAAGATTTGTTGACGTATATCGGTGGTTTTTATGTCGCACATAAACGTTTTACATGCTCTGCTTATGTGTTGCATGTAAAACTAAATTTGCGACATATAAACCACCAATATACGTCGAAAAATCTTCAAGGACTGTACAGTTATCCCCTTAGTACTAAGCAAGAAAGCTACTTGTTCTCTTTCTCAGTTGGTTTGACTTGGCCGCTGATCCAACCTATGACCTCCCAAATGCAAGTTGAGGACTTTACCACTGTAACATGTAGTCCCTCTTGTCCAGCACCTGTTTTAAGAGGAATTGGTTCGTTTCAGATCATTCCCATTTATACCTTTATAATCCCATCTGGTCATGTGACAGACAGCTGTTAGAGGAAGTGCATCGGTTACACCTAGGCACATAAGGTTACACCTAGGCACATTTTTTCATGAGGAATTGTTTTATAACTCATGAATTTTAAATAATGTAACAAGTATAGAAAAGTTAGACCAATAAGCATAGTACTTACTTCTTTCAAAATAGCAGTTTTAGTGTAGTCATCAGAGGAGAAAAATATTTCATTATTTTATTATCATTCCATAACTTTTATTTTCTCATCTATTATTTTCAACTGCTGTTATATCATGTGGAGAATGATTAATAAGAAGATACAGAATGGTTTTGTGTTTCTTTATTCCAAATTACTAAACAAAACTAGCTTCATTCATTATATAAACATTTTTTTGGAAATTAGCATAGCTCATAATTCATAAGAAATTTGGTGGTATCCTTTAAATTTTGCATAAAAATCTTACACATTGTATAACAGTACCTGTGTATATAAAACAGAAAATACCTGTATTTCATGCTCTAATGTATAATATACAGAATGTATGCCATTCTTTTGTCATGTAGGAGGTCTTTGTTTAAATTTTTGCTGGTTGAATTTTTTTTTTCTTTTCCATTATTTTTCCTTTTTTTTTTTTTCTTTTGAATTTTTCTTGTTTTTTTTGCATGTATGTGTGTATGTTAGTTTGCATATGTTTATGTATGTGCGATGTGGTAGTTGATATCTTTATGGATGTAAGTGATGGTTAGTGTATGTTTATGTATGTGTGTTTGTTAGTTTGCATATGTTTATGTATGTGTGGTGTGGTAGTTGATATCTTTATGCATGTGTGTGATGGTTAGTGTATGTTTATGTATGTGTGTTGGTTATTTTGCATATGTTTATGTATGTGCGGTGTGGTAGTTGATATCTTTATGCATGTGTGTGATGGTTAGTGTATGTTTATGTATGTGTGTTTGTTAGTTTGCCTATATGTTTTGTTCTAAATATAAAAGTATTTAAAAGTAATCATGTAACATGCAAACTTTTTGTGTTATATACATTTTGAGTTTTAAGTGTAGGAAGAATTAGTTAATTATCTTAGTGTTCAAGAATTGTTTTGTTGAAAAATGAAGACATGGATATGATGAATCATGTCACATTGTCAGTTCTGGTTTCAAACTAAACACAATTTCCATGTTACTCCTCATACTGGTCAATGTAAAGATAGTAGTGTTGGTTTTATGTGAGTTGAGAGTTTGTGAAATACCCTAAGATCAGGGGAGACTATTATAAAAGAGCTAAGGGAGATAATTTAACAAATCTTTTTGATATATCTTTTGGCACTTTTTGATGCTGGTATGCTCATATCAAATGGAGCAACTTCGACAAATACAATATAATATAGATTTGTGTGGTTAGAATGTGATGTATGTTAAAAATGGCTCTTTGGGAGAAAAATGGAAAGTAATAGTCAAGTAATGTATAATTAGATTGACTTTTTGATTATTGTGTGCTTGATTAACCCTTTAATCTAGTGCAAAGCATAATAGATGGATAAAGTATGCCATAGTATGCCACTGCACCAGAACACAATATAATATGTGGTTATGTTGTTTCAAATCATAGAAGTATCATGTGGAACTACCTGGTGACGTATGGGTAAATTCATTTCCACTTCCTATATTGGTTCAGCAAGTTTACAACATGTATCATAACATTTGATAAAGCTTTTCCCCATTGACAGTTCAAATAAAACGCTGTTTGAATGTGAAACAGAGGAGACAATGATTAAGAACTTTTATGTTGTGTGATAATTTGGGTAATAGTCACGGTATGCACCATAAATTTGTGTAATAAAAATAAATCAACTTTGAAGTTGTTCCATGTCTTGTGGTTCAGTGCCTTGAACAGGGGGGATTACAAAATGGAGCATATTGAAGTAATGATAATTATAAAGACTTTATTTATAGAGGCGACACAATTAGGTACATCGTAATCTCCCCTGTCGGCTTCTGTAAGTCAATTAAAATAAAACAAAAAACTTTAAAGTACAAAATGACTGAAGGTTTGTTTATTTAAAACATGCTATTTCTCCATTTCCATAATAATGTGTATTATTTTAACCTCTGTTTACCAAGGGATTAGACAATACTTGTCAAAATCTACACTGATTGTAACAGTTTGCAAATGATGTCAAAGTTGAAATTATTATTAGCTAATCATTTGACTGCTAGAATTTCAACGCTTTATTTTTATCAATAGCATTAAAAGCATAAAATGCTGCAACTCTTGAAAATAGTAAAAACCCTATTTCAATGTCAACAGTTCTTTATTATGGAAAGTTATAATACTAAATCTACCAGTGTTGGCCAAACTTTCCTAAAGACCACCTTAGTAACACAATCACTTCATTCTCTTGTATTATGGGACTACCTTAATGTTTCTGATAATATCTATTTTTATAACTTATATTCATTTATTAATCATTGAATAATTTGCCCTTACAAAACAGTGCAGACCCAGATCAGATGACAGAATATGAAGTCAGAACTGGTTCTGCAGTGTTTAATCACACATCCTTTGACAGATTAAAAACATGTAAGATTTTGTGTGTATTGAAGACTTAAGGGCTTAAGCATAGCACATCTTCTTATCTCCTGTTGATGAAGTCAATAGGTGCCAAAGTTTGGCAGTGTTGTCTTTGGTGTAAAAACAAAATTGGGTCTCTTAAATGTCCGTGATTTATAAAAAATAATACTGATAAGGGTTGATGTAACACCATGGGTGATCCATTAAGAACAAGTTTGACCACACTCTATCAACAGGGTTATATAGTTTTTAACAATTTTTAGAAAATATAACAACAACAATAACAAAAACAACCATATGCTAATACTTTCATATCACAGATCTATACATATTCAATGCCACATAAAGATGTATATACTATAAAAATTATATTTTTAGTCTGATTTTGGCACATTAAGCTTAATACAGAGATCTGAAAAGGAATCAGATTCATTGTTTACATGTATTCCTCTAATCACAGTCTAAATTTTTCAACATCACAGCTGAGTCAATCAATAATTAACTTTCAAGTGTTCATTTCATGAGAGAACAAAAATTACAACCTCTGCTAATTGTAAATCTTACCCTTTCTAAAGCAACACTCATAGGAAACTTTATTATGCAGGCTCTCTGGCATTCCCAGTCTTCCTGATTTTTCCTACATTCTTTTAAAGTGTTCTACTTTTTTTCTATTTTTCCAAAAAAGCTCATGTTATTCTTACTTTTTATCAGCAGAGTACTATGTGGGATAAGGTCAAGAAGTTTTAAATGTGTTTTTTTAGATTTTCTTGCAGAAGAAAAGAGGATGTTTGTTTGACAGGATCCTTTGCTGAAAGTGGTTTGGTAACACTGGTCTTTGTCTAGCCTTTTCAACTGATGATTGAAAAAATTTGGCCTTTGCCTACAAGTGACTGCAGAAACAAATAACTTGTCAAATAAATGATCTTATTGCCTAGAAACACAATTATCAATTAAAAAAAAAGTGAAGGTAACACAGTTCCTTTAAATAATTCCTTCCCTTTTATCAATGAATTTCTTCTATTTCCTACTTTTTTATCTCCAGTTTTCTGCAATTTTCATTTTTAACTTTCTGCTAGTCTTTTTGTATATGCTGCTGGAGAGCCTGCTTAATATAGAATTACAAAAGAAAAAAGACCTCAATTAGCTATACATCTTACCCTTTCTTAAGAAAAACATGTTGGATAATAATATATAATTCAGGAAAAAACCCGAAAGTTGCAACTTGAATTAGCAACAACTTTAGGGCACCATAAATAAATGGTTGTAAATGGGTAGCAGTTCTAATGAGGTAAAAACGTGCACACTATTATTGGCAGGATATTTTTCAATAAATGTCTATTGTATAGAAAGAGTACTTCGTTACACAATTTTTCTGACTTTTGTGGAATAACTTGGTTTAACATATGCAGCACAAAAGTAAATTAGATTTTATTTTATCTAGAGTTGGTGAATAGGCAGCTGTTCAATGGATACTATATCAGTGAAGCTACAGGGATTTTTGTGTAATTTATGAATTCTTTCCAATACAAACATACAAACAACCAAATACCACTTTTTTCAACTCATCCAATGATCTATTTCATTCTGTCTTTCAGACACTGTTTGGTTTTAATCATTCATCATTTTGTTTTTTTTGTACTTTTTTCATATTTAAAAATCTTGCACACAGTCCTAGAAGAAAGTACCATAAAACTCGAGCACTGACTCGGAAAACCTCAACATTTTATCAAACCAGCTGATATAATATTACCTTTTCTGCAAGTCTACATAGTTGGCCTATCATAAGATTGAAAAACTGCCTTCCAAGTTTGGCATAAAATTACTGTGACATTTAAACCTAACATTTCTGTAAAGGAAAAAGCTATTTTTCGGTATATGCTGTCAAATTCTTATTATTTATATCCCTGAGTTTTTGTACATATACTAAAACTTCTGCACAAGGCATCCTTTTCTTTTACTAACTCCAAGCATTACACATTGTAATCTCCTTGCACTCATCATAAAGAGTTTAATCTGAAACAGTATTTACACAACTTAACCAAAATGTTCAAAATGTTATGTTTTTATCACATAAATGAGCTTCTAGGAGTGGCATGAAAATCATATGTAACTAATTACATAAATATTACATGAAACCATTTCATAAACATTTCCAGTTGCCTAACAAGGTACCATCTGCTGACGTTGCATATGACGTCATTGTCTTCTGGGCTTCGTTATGACATCACATTGTAATTCCAGCTTTAATGGCAAAAATATATACAATGGACATTTTGTCTAATGTGTATAGTTGTGCAATTTTCTTAAAATTTCTCTTCATGTGATAATAGAATATTCATGTTTATTCAATATCATCTTTTATGAAATTCGTTGACTTAAATCTTATGACACTCGCCAAGGATCATATCATATGTTTCTTAATTAACTTGTTTCACATATATGACATTGAATAAACACTCATGTAAGATCCTCTATTAATAGAATCCATAATTAAGCTATGTGATATGTCTTCAGCATATTTACAAAGTTACTTGTATAAATAAAAAAGCCTACAATAACTGGAATCCGTGTAACCCATATCATTTGCATGAAGCTTATTCATAAAAAAATATTTGTAAAAATCAAAAAGCCTATTAACAGTGCAACTCATGTAAAAGGTGTGTGATAATCCTGAGGCTTATTTACAAATTCATATCTTTAAATTGTAATGATGACAAATACTTCTTTTATGAAAATGTGATTGAGGTTTTTTAAAATACAGAATCTTATAGTAAACCCTTGACATTTAAACATTTAAGATATAAGTTTTTGACACTTGATTTCAAAAAATTCCTTCAACACTTTCTGATCTAATGTAGGTATATAAATACACAGGAGGTTAAAGTTTATTTCCAAGGCATTCCGTAGTGGCTTGCTCTTGTCTTTGGAAGTTCATAATGATTTTGCAATGAAGTTTCTTGGATCCCAGCTTGATGAGAATGCCTGCCTTGTCTATTTACCCGTACAGGACTTAACTTGGGAAACTGAAGTGTGTCCTTCTTGTGTTCACTGTTTTTCAACCAACCTGGATTGGGGTGGTGTTTCTGTGTTGGTGAGAGTTCATTAACCATACTTTTCAGGGTCATCAAAGTGTGCTGCTTTTCAATATGCTTGCTACGATGATGTTCAAGTTTGTCACATTTTTCCTTAAGTTCTTTCATGAGTACCTCTGATTTTTCATTTTTATGTTTTTCGTCAGCAAGTTCATTCATTGTGTCTTGTAGATCTTTCTTCATATTCTGCATCTCTTCCTCTAGCTCATTTCTGCTTTTCTCCAGAGTGGCTAAATTATTCTTCAGTCGACCAAGCCGCTTGTGCTCAACTAATTTATCCTGCATCACACTCTTTAACGCTTCTGGTAATGCCTGCTCAGATCTGTCAAGTCCTAAAATGCTATAGCAGTCATTAATCTCATTCTGTAAGCCTTCAACTTTTCCGTTAAGCTCTTTTACTTTACTTTCAATCATGTCAAAAGTAACTTCAGTACTTCCATCAACATCGTCAAAGTCTTCAGAGTCTGTTTGGTTTTTACCTTGATCAAACATAGAATAAATTGTGGACAATAGCCTTGCTTCACTATCTTTTTCTCTTACTTCCAACTCATGTCTGATGTCACAGTCAATGCTGTCAAGACTGTTTCTTCGGTTTACGTCACCTGCAAAGTGAGGGTATTCTTCTTCACTGTGACTTTTCAGGTGTCGGTAGAGAAATCGCCGGATTTCTTTTTTGTCTGCCTCACAGAACCTCTTACTGTTTCCAAACTTTTCGTGCACATAGATGTCAACTTTCTCCTTTAAACCCATCATTTCTGGCTCTGAAAACAAAAATAAAAACTGAAATTAGGTCATAGTGGTGAAATAAGTGCAAAATGATATTGAACTGCGCTGTATGCACCTAACAGACCAAATTCCTTTACCATAATTACCTCCCCTGACAATTACAATAACTACTGCCTCTTCAAGCCAATTCAGTCAGATCTTGTTAAAGTTTGTTTGACTATGCAGATTTATTTTCCTACCATATGTTATAATGTTTCACAGTTCTTTTAGGGTATTATTGAGACAAAAGACAAAATAGTGTTTTATAGATAGTTTTTTTAACCCAAATATTCATTTTAATGACTAAAAAACTCATGACAACCTTGTAGTGTGATAATTGGGAAGTTATAACGCTGGAAGATCATGGTAAAACATATATTACTTTCAGACATTAACCGAGAAGTTTGGACCTATATCAAAAAGGAGCATAATATTAAAACCTTTGTATTGATGAGTAATGAAAACCACAAAGTTCAGAGCTAAATCTTGTGGTTAGGTAGCTAACTCATGATTTCCCCATTTTCTATTTTTAAAAAGGCCTAAATTTAATGTCTGTTGTGAGCTATATTGGAAAACTCACAACTGTTATACTTAGTAAGCAAACTCATTTATTTAGATATTGGTCTCTTTGTGTAGTGAACTGGTTGTAATCATTATTGTATTCAATGTGCTAAGAAGATTATTATTAAAGGATAGGCAACCACTTGCACTACAGTGTACTGTACTATTGAAGTACTCTTGAAATTTCAGTAGAAGTTTTCATATATAATAGATCTGGAGTCATAGTCGTAAGAGAATATTTGTTTTTTGATATCCAGGAATGTTGTAAATGCCATGTCACATTAAGATTTATTGCAAGCCAGCTTTCTTTTTCTTACACAAAGAAAGGGGAATTTGTCATAAGTGCAATATGGATTGTCTGTTTTTTGACAGCTGTATATCATATCTTAAATGTTAAATGTCTTTGCTGGAGAGTTTTGACAGGTTTCCTTTAAGTACAATAAACTTTGTATGACATACTATTGTTGATATTGAGAATGTCTTAATACTACTAATTATTTCAGACAATTTTCCTTTTAGCTTTATATGTTTAATGATTTTCTTTTTTCATTTCTTTTTTTCTTTATATTTTTTTTATTAAATAATCTTTAAGCTTCAAAATAATTAAAATTTATGTAAAATGTGTTAATACTCCATCTTTGCTGTATGTTTAAATGAATTTCTTTCCTATTGAGGGACAGGTTATAACTAATGTTGTTATAACTTGGGACCCAAACCTTTTGCTT
The DNA here is from genome assembly GCA_032358795.1 of Nuttallia obscurata. Lineage (NCBI taxonomy): Eukaryota > Metazoa > Mollusca > Bivalvia > Cardiida > Psammobiidae > Nuttallia > Nuttallia obscurata. The sequence goes on from JAULCC010175451.1 coordinate 8,344, forward strand.
TTGTTCATCTTATTTTGTATATATGCTTGATGACTGTAAACCTATGAAAGCAACAAAATATGATTAATTTAATGATACAGGTTTTAGCATTAAGAGATGCCCTGTAAACTGAATCTGATCTGATGTCACTACTAAACTGATTCAAGCTTAAAAAAAAAAAAATGGCAAATGAAAAAAACTTTTATAGTCTTAGTCAGTTCTATCTGTCAGTCACTGCTAATCTGTTTCTAGCATTTTCAATCTAGCATTACAACAAATAATGTGGAATTTCTTTCTTATCTTAGTCAGTTCTATCTGTCAGTCACTGCTAATCTGTTTCTAGCATTTTCAATCTAGCTTTACAACAAATAATGTGAAATTTCTTTGTTCTATAAGTCAGTGTTATTTGTCAATCACTGCTAACCAAATTCTAAGATTTTAATAGCTAATTCCTTAGTTTTTGTAATTTTTTGTAATTCTCATTTGTTGCTAGTGAGAACCTTATAACAAGAATGGTTACTTTAAAGTTTCCTCTGACAATATTTTTCAGACACCCCACCCACCCACCCACTTGGCATGTTGATCTGAGTCAGCATTGTTTGCCTATTTGTAAGATTTATTTGTGAAGTGTTTTGCGTCATACAATATACACTTTAGATAATAACAAAGCAGCTTAGGTCATTAAGACTGTATTACAGTGGTAATATCTTTTTGTCTCAATTTCAAATTTCTTTGTTTGTAAACCTTCTTTGGTTTAAATAGAATTACATGGCTGACTGGTCTCATGGAGAGGATCAAGTGTAATTACAATGGATATACATGTCTGTCTACTAATGTCAAATAAATTTGTCTTAAAATTGTTCCACTGGTTCACACATAATCAGACCAGACAATAGGAATAATTTTAAACCCTTAGTAAGCATTGACACTCCATCATGGTTTAGCCATTATAAGTAGTATTTAGAGTTACCATATAGGTAGCATAAAGAGAGACATGAATAAAAAATAAATGTGTTATAAGCATAATAGAGCTCAAAATCACAATAATTTGATTCTTTTTTGCAAGTCAAACAAGGTGAATATGGCAGTATTGGGTATCTAAAAATGTTTCCTAAACTACTATAAATACGAGAAACACAATAACAAACTCAAAACTGACTAACTGAAACCATTGCTGACATTCTGAATGCAGTCGAAACAAACAAGAACCCTCAAATTTAATTGGAGGTTGCTCATTTACACAATATATGCACACATGCGGATGACATCACACTAATGGTGGTGCACATTGAATACTACAAATTGATTAAATCACATCATGAGTCACATTGTTGATATTTAGTCACGAATGGTGGGCATTTCGGATATACATTCCAAGCTGCCGAATGTTTACAATAACTCAGACTACTGTGACAGTAAAATCAGAAATAAACACATTGATCTATAGATTACTAATAGTGGATGGAATTTTACATAGTTATTAAACTACACATTTTTAGTGAATAGTTTTTATTCATGATTATGCACACAGGCACTAAATCACACAATTTTATCACATTTTTGACATTTATTATGGTTTTAGTGTATCGCATGTTTTAAATTGATAAGATCAAATTTTCCCTAAATATGGCCAAGCCCGCCAGAATTCTTAAGATTTAAAATTTCTTAAACTAAAGTGCCACCACCAAACTGCATAGATGAATGCATATATGAAATCACCCCATGTGGGCCTGGGGCGTGCTAATGTAGCACAAGAATTTGGACCACTGCTTAACCCTTGCTTGATCGTAAGAGGCGACTAATAGGGTTTTAACGTAAACTGGAGTTTCTGTACCTTTGATTATCCAGCAGGTATTAAGTTGTTGGATCCATACCCCCATATTTTTATCTTGATGTAAATGAGATGTGGATCCAACAAGTTATATCCTGAATGGCACCATATGACCTATCCAGTGTTGTGGTGCCGTAAAACCCAACTCAGTCAATCAATCAATATATGAAATCTCATTTGGTTTTAACATATGTTTTCATTCCTTAATTTATTTTTGAAAAACAACAATAATGAATCCTCAACTATCAAGTTATTTTGAATCACCTGAGTGTCAAGAAGACAATTATTTATATCTTTATAAAGTGAAATAAAAAATGGGTTTTTGTTTTCTTTTTAAACAAAAATTAACAATTTAATTTGGACACACATGATAAAATTTATTTCACCATAAAATGTACAATTTACATTGCAATTTAATAAAGACATATTATCTAAAAACATGTATGAATTAATTGGCCATGTCAAATCAACATTATACGATAATAGGGATATCACATAAAAAGAGTACAACTTAACTGTTACTTTCATTATGGTTCTTATGAAGATAAGAAGTTAATTATCTGTTATTGAGATAACTGAGAAGAAAGTAAAAGCTGGTCACAAACCACACATAGCAAGAAAGTCAGACTGTGTAGAAATTGCAGGAAATTTAGAGGCATATCCCTTCTGGCTCCAGATTCGAAAATTGTTGTCTGCTAAAATTCAAAGTTCCTAATACAGGGTTTGATACTTATATATCTATCCTTTATTTAGGGAATTTTTCTAAAGAACATTTGACTGGGTGATCTAAAGGAGTGTAATCAATGTAGTTGGTTTTTTTTAAAAAAATTAATTCATATGGGTTAAAAGAAGTTATTAAAGATTAAAATGTTGCCCATGATGGCAAAAGGGATGCAGTGTATAGTATTGTAGACTGGTTAAGTTTATGAAATTTGATGTTTTAAGACATATTTGTCCATTAAGACTCATTTCTCGTTGAAAGGACTAAATAACTAAATTTACCCTTAGTCCCATATTGTGCATAGGTTGATTATGATTATCATTGGTAAAAAATGTGGGTCAGTGTTAATTTTCAGCAGAAAGTCCAGGCATTTTTCTCTTCCCTTATTTGGTAAAAATTGGGTGATAGAATTACAAGGTACAAGATAAAGAAGAAATTGGTTAGATTGCAGGTTTTCTCTGATTTGCCACAAGAATTCTGGTTAATGTTTTTAATAAAGAAGATAAGCAGCAGTCTAGCATTTATGACTTAAGTAGGAAATATCAGATTTTGAAAAACTTTGCTTGACAAATCACACAAATATTACCTGCTTCGGACTCTCCTATGAAATTTAAATCAAGATTTTATTATCAATAAAACAATTTATTGATTACCGTAGCTGTGACTCTAACAGATTTTATTAACATGTAAGAAGTCTATACTGTGAAAATGTTGAACAGCCACAATTGAGGACAAGATTATAGTTTTCTTCAAGATTTTCCATCCATTTTAGGCTCAAAAGCAGTGAGTGACAGGATCTTGTAACATGCAAAAAGAAGTTTGTACCATCCCTATATTTGAAAAGTTTTAAAGAAAAGGATATTTTTAAATTACAATTATTTCTATTTTTTTATTTACCACATATAGCCTGTATTCTGCTTCTTCAGATAGCAATTCCATCTTCTCCCAGTAGAAGTTGGTATTAACTATAGAGGAATACTATTCAAGTTGCTTCTATACCTCTGTTACATTTCCCATTGATGTAATAAGTATTGAAGAATAAGCCATGTGGCAGTAGACAGTAAAAGTTTGATGATATATAAATAGTAATATCAAGTCACATGTACAAAATGAATCCATTTTGATGATTAAAATCCCAAAATTTATTGTTGCATAATTTTTAACTATATCACTAAAGTCATCTTAAGCCCTTAACAAGGCGAACATTATTCTTTAAAAAAATCTTCACCTTTTTGCAATTTTCCACATTTGTATGTGCAACTTCAAAGTTTATTACAACCATCTGTTCACTACAATACTTATAATTCTCATACAAGATAATAATTCAAAGCTTTAGTTTGATGTTTCAACTTACCAGAACAAAATAATGTTCTCTTAAAAATATCTTTAGGTATAATAAAATGAAATTGGCAGTAAGTCATGCTTATCTATTTAATGGCTATACTAACCTGTGTGTTGGGTAATTTTGTGGAGTGTATTACGTAGGTCCTCTGCTAACCACGAATAGTGGTCCTGTAAAGCGCAAACAAACTTTTCAAATGCCCTCGGACCCCTTCTTAGCAGAATAAGTAAGAATTTCTGAACTTTGCCTTTTCTTGTACTTTCATGCTGAAATTTAAACAGGTCTTGGCTATAAAATACACAATACATTGATAAAGATAATCAAAAGATTAAAACAATAGAATAAAACAATAATATGATAAGAATTAAAGAATAATATACAAAAAATAATTATGTAAGAATAAATTAATGGTTCTTGTTAACATGTTACTTTCATTCTGTTTTATACTCGGCTATAAAATTATTCTTTCATATACTCATTTATCCATGCATTCATTTATTTCCTCTTTCTTTCAATTAATTTTTTTTTACTCATTTAATTATCCATTCATTCCTTCATTCATGTTTTCATGTATTGATTCAAACATTAGTTCAGTCATCCTTTGTTTAATAACTTCATGTTATGTTTTCATATATTCATTCTTTCCTCCATCAATTCATATATGTATTCATACATCTATGCATTGTCATTTTGTGACCTTCATTCTTTTAAGCTCTATCTATTATCCATCTAATTATTCTTTTAATCCAGTTGTTAATTTAAACAAGATACTTAAGTAATTGATAAAAAAAACTAAAACTAAAAATAAAACAATTACAAACAAAAGGGGATGAGTCTGCTTTCGGTGCAGGAGGCCACGGGTTCGATCCCCGACCGGGTCATACCAAAGACTTTCAAAAAAATGGTAGTAATGGCTTCCCTCCTTGACGCTCAGGATTTAGG
>JAULCC010175562.1:0-13158 GCA_032358795.1 Nuttallia obscurata
AGCTTCGTCATCTGTCAGTACAATAGGCACATTAATGTACAGATACAACAAAAGATGACATCACAAACATGTTTTAATTATTGAATATTTAATGGAGTTTATATAGTAACGTGCGACCGTTGGAGCGAAGTGGAGATATAAGAACCATTATAGATCAGTCGACTCTCTGAGACAATGAAAATGCAGGAATTTTTGAATTTTCGACTCACTTATTCCCATTAAAGAAGCAAACGGCCAGACTTACGTCACTTTAAAGAGCGATTTCAGCGCTTTAATTTCTAAAAATGAACAGAGCCGTACGCTCCTCCAATTAACCTTTGTCACATCAACTCTCCGACCAATAACCGTTTTCAGCTCAGTATATTGCGTGATCTCTATAAATAAATGTGTGTAGATCAGGCGATAACAATATTAGCAAATAAAAATGCAAACGCACGTGTGTTTTGATAATTTTATTTAAGAACTTCTACACCATGTCGCTGGTAACTTTGCATTCGACAAAAAAGTTGTTTATTACACAATATTTTTTAAATATTATATCAAACCAAACTAGTTTATCACGCATTGAATGTTTTAATAAATCTGGCCTATTTTTCGTATAGGATATACTTCGGAAGAAGTACTTCGGAACATAAATAAGAAACGTGATTTCTGAAAACCGGTTATTATGTTGTTCGTACAAAACAACAAAAAAGTACATTTCCTTTGCTCTTATTCAACTCTTCAGGGGCGACCTTTGATGCTTTGTTACAATACTATTCTTGTACGTGGGTTGTAATTTCACACGAAACTTATATATGTTACTGTTTATACATAAATGTCATCTTTTTTTCTGACAAATTAACAAATACTTTATTTAAGACTAGTACATAGTATATCGTCATAATATAACTCATACTATTAAACATACAATTAAACATCACGTACTTATAAATCGACAGATTAAGTGAAATTAATACACCATATACAGGATTATTTCATGTGAGTAACTAAAATCAATAACAAATCATTAATTAGATATTTTGTTTAAATATTTATTTCAAACGTCTACTGCACTTCTAAGGAACAACACTAATGACACAATACGATTTGTTATCCGACTTCATTAAAACGTTATACTTATACACAGAGGGTCTAATATAATAACATTCTTTATATTTTATGCTTACTTCCTTGAACCGTGGACACACACAGATAAAATGGAAAGTGTGTTCTAAATCTTGCATATTACAGCACAAAAATGTCTTTCATTTCGAGGTAAAGCAACTCTACTAAACCTACCAGTGGCAATTGTTAAATAGTGTGATGCTAACCTTAATATAACAGCGTATATCATAGGAAAGTAATCTCAAGATAATTCTCCAAGTCGAACGCATTCCAAAAAGTTCAAAACTCATCACTGCGGTCTACAGAGCTAGAACAATCTTGTACACAGAAATCAATAACACGACGTTTAAAAATCAAAGGAAGTGTCAACGTATTTCTACTATTTATGTTTAAAGCACGTGAGATACCACATAATAATCTAAACAATTCTTGATAACACAATTCTTAAGATCACGCTCACAAAAGGTTTAAATGGATTCTCTCAATTTCTTTTGACTTTACATTTCCCATTTTTCCTGATTAGTTATTTAAGAAAGATTCCGCAAATGCGTCACATAGCATACATAGAATTTTAGGTTTAAGTTGGCTTTTTCTGCAGTTTAAAAATAAAATAGTTCAATCTTTTACTGCTTTGCTTATTCAATGCTTATCATTTATTTCGAAATTGCGTGTGTAGCTAAAACTAAATGATGAAAAATAAACTACTTAAACCTCATTTCCATTGTACATTTGTTTTCGCTGTTTACCAAAAAACCTCACTTTGTACAATAATTGGGTAATGCATTTAAACTCTCTTTGAAATTTGTGGGCGAGTCCCCCACCAAGGTCATGTCATCGGCGAACGAAACCAAAATTAAAACAATATCATACCTGAGTTTTCACAATGCTGCGCACATGATTTAATATATTCATATATACGTTTAGCTGCACGCAATATCTTACAGACTATACCACGTAAAACAATTGAGAAATAAACAACTTCTGTAAACGCTATCACCATTCTTTTTATCTTTTAATACTACAATGAGACGCCTGTTATTATTAAAGAAATGTTGGATAACTGTGTTTAGGGCAAATATAGCATCACTTGTAGAATGTCCTTTTTTGATCCCAATCTTTGGAGAAACCAAGGAGAAACCAAAACACAATATAATTTCTTGAACATCGAAATCAAGTTAAATCTTCAATAGTTTTGTTTTCATTCGAAACCATTCCGTGGGAAACCTATCAGCATAGACTATTTCTTCAACGGACTATTCTGTTAAACATTTGGTGTGGTAATTAAAAGCATTTGAAGGCAGTGCATCAGCTTAGTGAATAAGTGACTGAATCTCTGGATCACGTTTATCGGAAATAAATTTGCCCAGCACTAACGTAACTGGCCGCCTACTATAACAGTCGGCGAGAAACTATACAGTCTTCAGTTATTGGCAAAATGGGATTCATTGAGCAGTTGGTTTGGAAAATAAAGGACTTAAGTAATATTACTAGAGAGATGTATCAGTGAATAAGTACTGACGATAAAACACCTTTTTCGTTTGTGATGTTAAACAGCTAGATAGGTTCTTCGGGAATAAGTTGGAGGTAATGTCTTCCCCGACACAACTGAATTATGTAGACGAAATTGCAATAGTATCGTGCCTTAAAAGTCTTAACCTTGAGTCCCAAATTAACAATATGAACATTACAAGTAATATGACTAATGGAACGGACGTCGATGCATTCGAGGTGTTTACAAAGGGACTGTACACCTACGGCATTCCGCTTATTTGCATATTTGGAATATTTGGGAATATGCTCTCCTTTAAAGTATTTGTCTTTACGAGTTTTGGAAATCACTCGTCCAGCGTTTACATCGCGGCGCTATGTCTGTCGGACACGGGCTTTCTTGCGTCTTTGTTACTCAGTTGGCTTGGAGGTGGCCGGATAGGGATAAGATACGGACACAACCCCGTATGGTGTCATACAATGATTTATGTCACGTATGTTTGCAGCTTCTTGTCGGTGTGGTATGTGGTGCTAATAATGGTAGACAGGTGAGTAAATCGTTTTATGCAATATAACAGCAAATATCAAACATATACTTGACCCGATGTTTTGATAAAGATGAAAATCAAAATTTATTTCTAGAGTTTTAACGTATTAGTCGCAATGACTTACCTTATTCAAGCATGCTAAATTGCAAGTTTTGCTAATAAACACGCGCAACAAAAGATTTATTTCTTGTCTAAGACATATCAATGGAATACACAATACAAGAACAGTATTGATGGATAGCATCAAAGGTCGCCCCTTAAGATTTAAATAAGAGCAAATGAAAATGTTATATTTAATGTAGTTTTTATGAATTGCATTTTTCGAATGTAAATTTACCTGCTACATGGTGTAGCAGATTGCAACAGACAAAAAGTTAAGCCACGCTCATCGCGGTAGCTAGGTGGCAGGATAACCGCGCAGTATCTACTCTAAGATGGAGATAATCTTTGTACCTTTTTAATGTTTTTTTTCTGTATTGACTAAATTTCTTCATTATTTCTTCTTTATTAGTTTATGTTGTCTTTCTTTTTTGTGAAATCTTATTTGTATTTCTTATATTTGTTTTGTATTTCATTTTATTTCAGTGGTTCGTGATATATTATGTTTCAACAATTTTACTTCTATGGCAAAGTTTTACCAGACTTCACATATTTTCTTTTTATTCCTTTTACACTAAATGTTTGCTTTTGATGGTTCTTTCCTAACTCAGCTGACTTTAAAATTGGGGAGTTTAATTACATGTATTTTAAAGCACTTGAGTCCATTTGCAGCCCCATGTTAGAAATGGAAGATTACATTATAACGTGCACATAAGGTTTAAATTTGTAAACAAAATGTTTAGCCACAATGTTTGCGTGAAAACAAACCTTTGTATATTACTGCTTTGAACAATATTGGCATACTTTATATTAAGTTCTTTGGTGAGCGTAATAATAGGTTTTAGCTCTACCGGTTCGAAGGACCAATCGAGGTCACAAATGTGTTTCAAACCTTTTTCTCCAGTTATCAATTTCAATTTATACATATAAAAACTCAACGTAGCGAAGCCAAACAATCTGGAGACTGGTTTCAAATATTTCATTAGTCAAAGTAGGCTCTGTCGGTTTGAAATCGGGCACCACATAAGGGAATGAATTAAAAGAGTTTTTTTAAATGATAAAATCAAACAATAAAAACATACTACACATTCTACCTCTGTAAAACTTTATTGTCAGTCGATAGAATTATCTTGCATCGAATAATCTTGTAACAAAAATAAGTCACGTGACCCTCCACGTATAAAAAATATCTTATTCCAACAGTACGCCCAACTTCAGTGGGGCAAAAATAAAAGTCTTATATAAGTTTAATTGCGATACTTTACGATATAGATCAATAAATGTTCAAAACTGCAAATATAATTTTCTAACTGTTGCATCATTCCTTTTAACTTTAACCGTTTTACAGTTGATATATTGAGGCATGTTTCATGAAAAGGCGCACATGAACTATTTATACTGATGAACATTTGTTGCAAAGTCTTGCTTGTTTGTATGCTGCATAGTCATATTGCACAATAAATATTGCCGCTTAAGAAAATACAGACGCTTGCGTTTTTTCGTAGATCAAAAATTGTACATATTATGACTAAGGTTAATCTATTCGATTATACGTTCTATTAGCATTCACGTCTGTCGTTGTCATCTCCATATTTGTATATTGTAATTCCTTTTTTGCTCAACCTCCTGCAAAAATCCATACAGAAAACACCCACTGAGACTGACACAAGTTGCAGTCAGGCTGATATTTTAATGATGTCATGCAAATTTTGTCTGTTTCATTACATTTAAGTATATCCTTAATGAATATTCAATGCACCCATAGTAATTTACTTATCAATCAATTGTGGCATCTCAAATGACAACTAACGTTTTTTCCCTCTTTTTTTCTCATTTCCTTTTTCTACATCCTTGCTGTTTACTACATGGGCATATAAGATTATTTTGTTTTGACGGGTAACATGCATACATTGGCAATTAATGAAATATTTATAGAATATTTAAAGATAATTTGTTACTTCCTTGCCTAACTCTAATTAGTCATTTAGCCAGTTATTATCATTCTGATATCACAAATTGTTGAACTTTATTTGTAATTATTACCATGCTATTTTGCCTCACTTTTGTTTTAGGAAATGACTTCCGTGATTTGAGCGCCCTTTTCTGTTATAACTTTTAATCTGGCAATAAGCTGTATGAGAAACTTTATACCAGAGTCAGATAGTAAGATTGAGCCTGTTGGAAAATAAGTCTCTACATCTTGGATTAACAATAGGACACACAAACTGTCCAATCGTCACTGGGAAACAAATTAAAACATTATAACAGTCGTTTTTAACTTTAATCTTTAGCATGCTACAGACGACCGTAATAGAATTTGCAAACATCTTAAATCCAGAGTAACTCGGCGTCTAATCAGGATCCAAGCTGTTTGACACTCGGCCAATTGTTTCTCTAAATATTGGGCGATTCTGATGAATTTTTTAAATCTAGGCAGACGACACTCTCAGCAGATGACATTTGTTTTCAGCAGGCTAAAGGTTAAATAACAAGCGGTATTAAGCAGTTGTATAATAAGACCGTAGTATTTGACTCCGTAAATGAATAGTCTTTTTTAATACTGGAATGGAATAGTTCACTTGAGAATTTAGCACTAGATTGAAACTATGCCATTACATCATTGAACAAGTGCAGTCCTACAAATATGCATAATTATCTATGACCCGTGTAGTTGATAAGACTAATGCTCAAATTGAGCTATTTTGGGGGCATGTTTATAGGACTGAGTGTGGTCTTTTATGGATATAACTAAGAGACACAGTCTATTTTTAAGAACTTCTGGAGTTTAGTTCGTTGTCTCTTAAATCGTAGGGACGACGGTATAGTGGAAAGACGAAGGCCTCGGGATCGAAGGGTCCCGGGTTCATATCCAGTCCGGGCCATATATGTTTTGGCAGAAAGTAGCATTATCATAGTAAAGCACTTTTGAGTGTATGTCCACAATCAAAATAATGCTATATAAATGTGGTCTAATATAATAATCATTATTTAAAGCCCGCGAAGTTCACTTTATTTCCGGTGCCAACTTGATAGGACACACATGTTCGCTGAGAAAATTTTATAAATATATTTCCTTTTTACCTGATACAGCTTTTTATATGAATACGTTATTCGTCGTTATATGTTTAATACCAATAAACTAAATTTCGTCTGTCTGAATCACTGGTGTCGGAATTCACTTATGCGCTTAAACAACTTTAAAGAAGGACGATTTGCATCAAACGGAAACCGTTTCCTGTACCATCAACAGTTTCCAGTTCGGATAGGGATTAGTTAACAAATTATGTTAAAGTGCATATAGACAAAGAATAGCGTTTAGGTTTTTTTGCAATCAAGTGATGGAGAAAGCGTTTTCTGGCGAACAAGACTGAACTATCCGAGTAACTTGCTAATGTTTCGTTTGAAACCATGACTGTCCATCAATGTTCATATCAAATGTTGATAAACATTTAAATGTCAGTTTTGTTTGATAGGCTGCTGTGATACTTTGTTTCACCCTTTTTCATGTATGTTTATGCATGACTTCTCAACTGCATCCACGTATTTCTATTATGAATAAAATTTGTTTTTTTGACATATGTGCTAAAGTTAAGTTGCAATCGGCCATGTATGAAATACATTGCATATGGATTTTTCAACGGTAACGCATCTGTTAAAGCAGGGGTTGATATAGGTGCATTCTACGGAAAGTTTTAAAGAGAGAGAGAGAGAGAGAGAGAGAGAGAGAGAATGAGAACGAAATGGAATCGAGAGAGGTAGTAAGAATATCGGGGGGAAGAGAGGGGGGAAAGAGGGAAATAGAAGAAGAAACAGGGAGAGAAAGAGAGGAAGAAAGAAAACAATAGAGATGAAAACAATCATGCATCATCACGAAGTTTATATTAACCAAAATCTTACGGTGAATGTATCAATTTATGTGACAACAACACAGACCATCGTTCTGCATTGAATGATGTTGGCAACCTATGTCTTTAATTTAAAACAACTCATAGACGATATCATGAAAGGTACGTCATTGTTGATATAATGAGGGGTAGGACGCAAAGTATATAACTAGTGGTGCCTAGCCTAAACTGCTATAGAGTCTGCAGTAGGTCATTTGTTAATTTCTTGAGGGGTAAGACGCACAATATGTCACTTGTGGTGCCTAGCCTAAACTGATAAAGAGTCTGTAGTAGATCATTGTTGATTTGTTGAGGGGTAGGACGCAAAGTATATCAGACGTGGTGGCTAGTCTAAACTGATATAGAGTCTGTTGTAGGTCATTGTTGATTTGTTGAGGGGTAGGACGCAATGTATATCACTAGTGGTGCCTAGCCTAAACTGATATAGAGTATGTAGTAGGTCATTGTTGATTTGTTGAGGGGTAGGATGTAACGTATATCACTAGTGATGCCTAGCCTAAACTGATATAGAGTATGTAGTAGGTCATTGTTGATTTGTTGATGGGATAGGATGTAACGTATATCACTAGTGGTGCCTAGCCTCAACTGATATAGAGTATGTAGTAGGTCATTGTTGATTTGTTGAGGGGTAGGATGTAACGTATATCACTAGTGGTGCCTAGCCTAAACTGATATAGAGTATGTAGTAGGTCATTGTTGATTTGTTGATGGGATAGGATGTCACGTATATCACTAGTGGTGCCTAGCCTAAACTGATATAGAGTATGTAGTAAGTCATTGTTGATTTGTTGATGGGATAGGATGCAAAGTATATCACTAGTGGTGCCTAGCCTAAACTGTTGTAGAAGCTGTAGTAGCTGTGAGAATAGGTAAGGTTCTGCATGGAAATCACCTAACTTTTTCATTTTTCTTAAATAAAATTGTTGTTATTTCACTAAAGCCAATAGAAATGCTGATTCTATAACAATTTATTACATTAGATATTTTTTCTTCTTTTTTAGTATATTTTAGATAACTATAGACAGGCACGTTGCGAAAACAAAGTTTATATACCATATCAGTTGGAAAATTCAATGTATATCATCCATGGATAGAAAGGTAGTTAAAGCATATATTGAAATAGTTGATTTCACACATTGAATGAAAATGAAATAATCATTCTGTTAAATTTGGACTATCTTAATATTCAGATTTCATTTCATGAAAACATCGGAAAAGTAAACAGCCCCCCCTCCCCCCTCCCGCACACACACACACACACAAACACACACCTTCTCCTCAACCCATCCTTTGCCTTTTACACATACGGAGATGTAAGCTCTATTTGAAGTCCTTTTTATCTATTCTGTATGAATCATATTTGTCCTTTAAACTTCTGTATTGAAGAGTAGGTAGGCGTAAAAACTTCACGGCTGACGGATCTCTTAAAAACTTATAATCCGTCAAAAGTCATCGATGGGTGTTATGACTGTCGATTGCAAGTTAAATTGCAAACATTATTTTAATCATCACTTAGTTATTGATCAGTAAGAGCTCAGAGCACAGTCACTCAGTAACAGCGCAGTCACTTAGAAACGGCGCAGTCACTCGGCTAGAGAACAGCCACTCAGTAAGGGCGCAGCCATTCAGAAAGAGCATTGTAACTCAGGAAAAAACGCAGCCGCTCAAAAAGAGCACAGCCGTTTAGTAAGGGCGCAGCTACTCAGTAAGAGCACAGTTACTCAGTTAGGGCGCAGTCACTCAGTAAGAGGGTAGTCACTCAGTAAAGACGCAGCCACTCATTAAGAGCACAGTCATTCAATAACGGCAAAGACACTCAGTAGGGGCGCAGCCATTCAGTAAGAGCACAGTCACTCAGTAAAAGTACAGTCATTCAATCAGTCAGTCAATCAGTAAAGCGCTGTCACTCAGTAAGGGCGCAGCCACTCAGTAAGGTCGCAGTCGCTCAGTAAAGAGCCGTCACTCAGAAAAGGGCCGTCATTCAGTAAGGGCGTAGTCACTTCGTAAGGGCGCTGCCACTCAGTAAATGTGCAGTCACTCATTAAGGACGCAGTCACTCAGTAAGGGCGCAATCACCCATTAAGGACGCAGTCACTCAGTAGTAGCAGAGTAGCTCAGTAAGGACCAGTCACTCAGTGAAGGCGCAGCCACTCATTAAGGGCCCTGTCTATCAAAAAGCGCACATTCACTCAGTAAGAGCGCAGTCAATTAGTGAGATGGCAGTCCCTCGGTTAAAGCAATGTCACTCAGTAAGAGCACAGTCACTCAGTAAGAGCACAAGTCACTCAGTTAGGCGTAGTCACTCAGTTAAATCTCAGTCACTCAGTAAGGGCGCAGCCACTCAGGATTTGCGCAGTAAATCAGTAAGGATGCAATCACTCAGTAAGAGTGAAGCCACTCAGTAAGGGTGCAGTCACTCAGTAATAGTGCAGTTACACAGTAAAAACACAGTCACTCAGTAAGGGTGCAGTCATTCAGTAAGCGCGCAGTAATTCAGTTAGGGCGTAGAAACTAAGTAAGAGCGCTGTAACTTAGTTAGGGCACAGTCAGTCACTTAGAGTGCAGTGTCTCAGTCACTCAATTAGAGCACAGTCACTCAGTAAGAGCGCGGTTTGCTCAGTGGAAGAGCCACGCTTCCGGTGCGGGATTCGATTTTATGAGTTCCATCCCATCCGAGTTAAAACTAAAAACTTCAAAATTCCCTCTTTGAGGCTCAGAATTTGGGGTTAGTTTTACGACTGCTTTGTCGGTGTCAGGATAAAGTGACCAGGCGGGGATCAGTCCCCAGGTTATCACTGCTATACCTTTGGCTCGTAAAAGAACCAGAGAGTTCTATAGGAGAGTTATTTATTTCAGCTGCCCTCTCTCTGTGCTGTCTTTTGTCCCTAGATGGCAGAAATGAGGTTAATCAAACATAATCACGAAAAAAAATGTTATTTTCGAGATAAAAACATGCATAACTATTTATATACTTTTCATGTTTTCCTTTTTATTATCTCAATAGGACTGAATACCATGATCGACAAGGTATTAACATACCATGTGTGTCAGAGCGTAACAAGTCACGAATTTTACTATTGTAAAACCAGCAAGTGGTGTATGTGGTTTTTTTTGGGGGGAAGCAATAATCACGACCGAATGATTTTATTTGGATTGTAGGCCTACTCTTAGGACAGGACGTTTAAACATGACCGATTAATGTTATAGACATATAAATCGAAATTGTTTACATCCAGGCCACAATCTGTGTTAAATGAATTGGAGTGACTTATTATTTTCTCTTTCTCAAACACTCGGCAGTTGACATGGAGTTTCCACTCTCTCTTGCTTCATATGTAAACAGTGATGCTAACGGTGAAACCAACCATCTCGCTATCACAACCGGCGAACCTTTGAGCAATGGAATGGAAGATTTACAAGAAATCGGCATAGGAGATACTGGAATTCGGATATTACCATTGCTGAGTTCACAAAAAAGAGTTTTGGTTGTGGGAGATGTAATACTGGATATTTACGTACATGGAAATTGTGCAAAGGTCGCTGCAGAAGCACCACTACCGATATTCACTGAAACATCAGTGAGTTACAGTTTGGGAGGCGCTTCTAACACAGCAAACAACATGGTCGCATTAGGCTTGGAAGTTGACTGTGTAGCGGTCGTAGGAACGCAAAATGAGCTGATTGTGAAAATGTTTGAACAAAGAAATATAAACACAGAGGGATTGGTGATTTTACCCGACTACCAAACAAAAACTATAACAAGATACGTGGCAAACAACATTCCAATGTTCAGATGTGATAAAGTATCGAGCAGTGCTTTTTCAGCGGAGATGGAGGAAAAGATTCTGCAAAAAGTAAATGACTTATCAGCGAAATACACATACGACATTATAGTCATTTGTGACTATCGCAACGGATCAATCACCGAAACTATCACTCAGACTATTATTTCATTTGCTAAATCACGTAGAATTCCGACCTTGATCGACCCTAAACGAGGAGATTACCAGAAATATCATGGTGCCTCTATTATTAAGCCAAATGAAGACGACGCTAGGATTCTGCTTAACCGCCCCGTTGCCGACCTAAAAGATGCTGAAACAGTGTGCAAAACATATACCGATCGATTTGATATAGACAGTTGTATACTGACAATGTCGAACCGCGGCATAGCGCTATACGAGATGAAAGAAAATGGCGATGACGTGGCGAAATTCAAGGTAATTAAAAGTAATAGAGATGTAAACGTAGTCGATGTCATTGGTGCGGGCGATGCTGTTACAGCGGCAATAGCCTTTGGTAAGGCCTATGGCGTTCAGTTGGCTGATATTTGCAAATTTGCCATCAAGTGCGCTGAGAATGTTATTCAAAGACACGGAACCGTTCCGGTATCTCTGATTGACATCATTCCAGACAAAATTCTCAAAACAAAACTGGAACTGATCAGCTTAAGAAAGGTTATTCCAAGAACAAAAACGGTTGTATTTACGACCGGATGCTTCGACATGTTACACTACGGTCATGTTGGTCACTTGCGTCAAGCAAAGGCAATGGGGGATATTTTGATCGTGGCACTAAACTCCGATGTATCTGTTAAAAAGCTTAAAGGAAGTACCCGGCCTATATTCACACTGAAGCAACGTGCAAGTATGCTTGAAAGTTTACGCTGTGTTGACTTCATGGTCGTGTTCGATGAAGAGGTACCCACGTGGATTGCAGAGATTGTGGATCCGGATGTATTTGCCAAAGGGGCTGATAAACTAGGTGTAGACATGACGGGAAAATTCCCTACAATACGCAAGTATAAAACTACAAAGCCAGTGGATACTCTCAGTACAACGAAGACCATTGAGAAAATCAAGAAATTATAAATGGTGATAATTCTCTATCAAACTTGTGAGGCCTCAAACATTGAAAACTTAAATTTCCAAATTACAATTTGTGATAGGATATTGACGAAATTACATAATGAAACGTGTAGACCTGTAGACTACGCAGTTTGTGTTTACCATACGGCTAATTCTGAATCATACACAGTTTGAACAGCTTATGTTCATATGTTCATCAGACTAATGAAGCATACATATGCGAAACCATTTGGCAAACAAATAAGAATATTTTCATTATAGAATTTCATAAATGCTATTGCCAACAAACACTTTATAAATGCATAGTCTAACATTGTGGAGAAGATTAAAGTACTTTTTACAAGTAACTTAGTACATGTCTTCAGAGAATTTCTTTAATATATATGTTCATGAACCACGTGAAATGAATTCCGTGTGTTTATTTTGTTTCGGAAATACCCGTAGCATGTAGCAAGAGTCAAATATTAGTGATACAAACATGTTCTAATTAAAGTGTGCTTTTTGTCTTTGATGATCAAACATAAGTGATACACACATGGACTGGTTAAAGTGTGCTTTTCGTCTTTGATGATCAAACATTAGCGATACACACATGAACTGGTTAAAGTTTGCTTCTTGTCTTTGATGATCAAACAGTGATATATACATGTTCTAATTAAAGTGTGCTTCTTGTCTTTGATGATCAAATTTAAGTGATACACACATGGACTGGTTGAAATTGCTTCTTGTTTTTGATGATCAAACAGTAGTGCTACACATTTGGACTCGTTAAAATTCGCTTATTGTCTTTGATGATCTAACATTAATGATACAAACATGGACTGGTTAAAGTGTGCTTCTTGTCTTTTTTATTCAGTTTTGCGTCAACCATTTGACGACGCGCACGCAAATTAAGTCGACAACTGGAGTGAATAAATAATATATATCAAAATTACACAACATTTTTTTTTTGCAATAAATAGAAACATCGTTAAGATAAAAAAAAAGTCATTTATCAATAGCCCGAAATGTTTATTCGAAATTTAAGATTGTCTTGTTATATTTAATCGATATCAGTTTCGTTATTTATAAATTATTTGCATGTTAGAAAATACATGATATTTAATCTTTATCGGACTTTAAAACTTAAGGCTAATACAGATC
>JAULCC010175783.1:0-13157 GCA_032358795.1 Nuttallia obscurata
TCTCCAATTTAATCGTATATGATATAAAGAAAAATCAGTTCTTAATTTTATACAGTATTTTGCAAGTATGACAAGACGTTATTTACGGTTAGTTTTTTAAAGAGATAATCTTACCTTCGAAAATAGGTTTAAGATTTCTGCGACTTTTTTCATACAATGGGCATATTAACACAAAACGATGTTCATCTTTTAGATCAATTAAACCAACAGAATGTACATTTTCTCTCATTCCTTACTGTTTAATTACGTCTTCGTATAATGTTGTAGTAAATAAAAAATGCATTATTTATTGATAAGCAGGAAACTTCATCGTTTATTTTCCTTTCTAATAAATACACATCATTTTGTGTCATTTTGATTGTTTATATTTATGTATTTCAGTAACAACACCAATAAACTGAACGCAGGGATAATGTTATAAGAAAAAAAACAACAAAAAAAACACGCACACAAAATAACGATTGTCCGAGAATATTTGGATCACAAATGTACAAATCGGGAACTACATACCAAAAAATATCAGACAGATTTAAATGAAAGTAGAATCATGGATCCTTGAAAAATATCAGTTTCTGATCAATAGCAAACTTACGGTATCGGTCTACGTTATTTAAAATCTCGACTGAATTTCGAATGATATTTAAATGATTTGTAAGCGATCATTATATGCCTCTTTATCATATTTAAGTTACAAACATTTGTTATGCGTTACAAACTTACGACCCATACAAGAACAAAATGAATATTTCAAACAGGTAAGCGAAAGTATTCTAACGCGCGTTGGAGTGGATTTTCACCGCGATTTCCCACACCGCACGCACCGCGTATATTATTATGCAATCGACGAGTCGGCCGTCGCGGTGGGAAAATTACATCATTTCGCGCAGAAGAGGGGGGAAACTCTCGTCACCGCGCAGATGACGATCGCGGAGACGAGGGGATCTGGAAAATTTCGCGCGAGCTGTACTGTATACTGTAATGTTGTAAAAAGAATAAAACAG
Source organism: Nuttallia obscurata (assembly GCA_032358795.1). Taxonomy (NCBI): domain Eukaryota; kingdom Metazoa; phylum Mollusca; class Bivalvia; order Cardiida; family Psammobiidae; genus Nuttallia; species Nuttallia obscurata. Next base: position 1,002 of record JAULCC010175783.1, read on the forward strand.
TGGCTTTCATCAATGTATCATATTAAGTTAACAGTAACCTACTACCGCGAATGACAAATTAGTATACATTACATTGGCAGTTGTATTTGGAGTTGGGCTAATGTGATACTTGTATTACCATTCAAAAAGTTTACCAATTCAACAGCAACAAATGGTGAGCTTGCACAATTACCATTATAGTCCAGTCTTTCTGTGAGTTATGTTGTATGTAAATCTTAACATAAACTCATGTGAAAATTTTGTAAAACTTCCCGTGACTATTGTGAGAAAAACAATGTTGGAAAACGGCCGTAGCCGATGTTATTCGTCAGCGATTAAGGAAGTATTCGTCAGTGTTTTAAATCCGTTATTTTCCGATGGTTTTCCGATATCGTTCGTGTATATCCGGCCATTTTCGTACAGTCAAATCGCATGCGCCAATATTCGGAATATATTCTGGACATCCTCGTAAAACTCCGTCAAATTCAAACTGTTGTTGTTGTTGTCGAATAAAAGTCTTCAAGATAAACGAAATTTAAACTGGTAAATTATGATTTTTCATGGCCATATTCTGAATTTACCAGGGCGCGATATCATTTTTATCTTATTTATAATACTTTTGTGGGAATCTGGAAAAACTTTATAGATCTATCAAAACTACCTGCCTACCGTAGGACTTATATTGATTAAACGCTTGATTTGCCGGTTTCGTAAAGCGCTTGGAACAATGAACGTATCGTCTGTATCTCTTCCGGCTTTTCCCGAATTACACCTGAAATAGAAATAGTCCTATATTTTTTTATGATTACTTTTACAAGCTCTTCTTTAAATATGGCAGATACCGCTGGATATAACATGCATCATGTATCTTCAGTAACAAACTAACAGTGAAGAATAAAAACTTGTTATATTTTTTCTGCATGTGTCAGTATGTTAAACTTCTTAAACGAGTGCGGAATACTATTTTTATTTTTCATTCATAAAGTCAATACTAAATACCGAGCCTCGTTTTCGTTCCGCGATTTACAGCAAGGATAGTCTAGCTACTAGCACACAGAAAATGATGATACTATCCCCGAGAATATACAATGCGTTATCTCATTCCTCATTGCATCCCGGATATTCATCGAATAACTTCTGCGTAGATTTTTTCTAAAATGTCATAAAGGTAATTTAAGCCGCGATACAAATATGTTGCCTTCTGAAAAAAAATGCGATAAAATTGAAAATATATCGCCATTGCTCAGTTCTAATGGTGATGTTTTCAAATTTAATACACACTGTTTATTTTGTGGACAACAAGCTTAATTTTCAGGTCGAAAAAGAGGTGTGACATTTTTCCTGTTTGAGCAATAGCGAATAAACTAAATATTGAAAATATATGCACTGAAAGAAGTGACCAATGGGCTATTGAAGATAGAAGCAGAATTGTATCAATCAATGACCTTCCAGCAGTAGATGCTATTTACCATTAGTTGTGTAGTGTGAACTTTCGAACTTGAAAAATAATTTCCAAGCCGCTTCAAACAAGCTCTGAAAAACATGGTGGAAGGTGTGGAAGGTCAGTAAATATTATTCGAGAATCTGCTTTTCACAATGTCATTCAATTTCTCGTTGAAATGATGATGAAATAACACTACTCGAACTAGTTGATAAAATGAGAGAAATGTGTGGAGATCTGGCCTATACAGCAACACATTTGAAAAGCAGATTATTGAAACACTTTGGCTCTTCAACAGTGATGACAGAAATAAATGGTTAACACAGTGCTATAACCTTGGGAGAGTATGCTGCAGCCATTTTACATCGTTCTTTGAAAGTACTAGAAATGAAGATCCAAATTTTGAAAAATATGAAATTATAAAAACAGCAGCAAAACTGCTGTTGAGTTACATTAAGGAAGTAAGTGCTACCAAAATAAACTATCCAAGTTCAGCGGATGGATGTCTTTGCAGAAAAACAGAGGCTATTATCCTGACACTGTCAACGTTTTCTTAAAAAAAAAACAATATTCAGTGAAAAAAATGCTGATGTAAAACTATCAGCAATTGGACAATCAATGATTAAAGCAGATCGACCAAAGACCTTAATATCGACATTGCAAGTAGGTTTAGGAGTGCAGATGCATCATCATTTTGTTTCAAATTTTTGTATTGATATGTAGAACAAGCTAGGATTTTATTTTTTTATGTTCTGAAATTCAAAAATTTGAAACCAGTGCTACAGTTTCCCAAGGCATTGACTTGTCTTATGTTAACGATGGACATTTCTGTCAGTGTGAGGCTAACAATGTTGACCACAATTTAAGGACATTAGATGACAACAACACACTTCACGGTATGGGCATTATTTCTGTCTAAGAAATTTGAGATACGTTTGGATAATTCTGACAATCGGTTTCCCCTATCAACAACAGACACAACTGATGAGGAAAGGTTGCTTCCTGAAATCCCACATCTATGTGATGAATTATTAGAAGAAAATTTGACCAGAGCAAGCATTTGATCAGAAACAAGTATCACTACATTCCAGGAAAACCTTGAAAGGCAAAACAATTTATGTCAAAATACCGTCGGTGGTGGACATCCTAAAGACATTCATCACATCAGAACGCATAGGTTGTTGGCAGCTTCATCTTAGAGCAGTCAAAGAAATTCCCCCTTACCTTGCGGTTGCAGGTCACACTTTGCATGTGGATTCTGCATACATGTACCTACAAGTGTTGGGTAAACTTCGAAATTAGCATCCAGATGTGTTCCAAAATTTCACAGAAGAAAATCATGCAGTTTGAAGAAGCGATCGGTTTTGGGGATGCCTATACTACATAAAAATACTATAAAATCTGTGTGTTCATTCTGAGCCCATGTTTATTTTGGATTACGGAAACCGAGTTCTTCAATTTAAAAACCAACTTTCCGACAATTGATCTTTTTTTTAACAGAAATTATATGAATCTGTATGGCTAGTATACATTTTAACAAACCTCAGCAGAATCTACCTACTGACAGCAAACTGCCTTATCCATAATGCTATTTATTAAATTAGTAGTATTTCAAAATAGTTCAGATGTGTTGTCCGAGGTTTAGTAGAAACCAAGCTATAAGCATTGTGTTTGTTGGTTTCTTAATAAGGATTTGAAATGCAGATAATTAACAGTGTGGGCAAAATACAATTGAAGCAGCACATTTTGAAGTTTCATACAGTTACTTTTCAGAAATAATACAGGTAAAGTGTTGCAAAGCAAGGCTTCAAGTGAGGCATTATGTTTTGGAACACTATCACACATTTTCTCAAAACAACTCAAATACATTACCTCAAATACATTATGACAAAAAGCAGATATTGAGTCAAGTAGAAATATATACTGGTATTATTATGGCAAAATATTGCATATTCCTAATAAAAGAATCAATTTACACTACAGTACAATACATCTGGTATCAATGGGAGTTGCAAGGTCATTGAATGCATTTGCATCCATCAACAGAAATTGAAAATGTAAACAATGGTGAAATGAAAAATCCTAGAATGGTTAAAAGTTATCAAATAAAAATTACTATTTTCAATTGTATAGTCTAAACTTAATTATATATAAAATTATATACAGATGACAAACTATGCTTGACATTAATGACTAGAACAAGCCTCTCTCGATTACTAAAGTTTTCATTAAAAATAATACTACTATATAAACGAGGAATGTTCCAATATGAATGCAACTAAGCACATAAAAATGTATCCTTGATGGATATCAATGAAAATTTCCTCATTCAAAGTTTCACCTTTCAGTCTTATTATCAAATCCTTGAAGGCATTTTCATGGTCTTTTCTAGGTATACTATGAAGAAATTGGAATATTGCAGAACCGATGTGTTTGCGCTGTACAAAGTTTCGACCCGAAAGGTAGTTTTTGAGCCTTGGCAACAAAAGGAAGTCACGCGAGGCAAGGTTATGCGAGTACGGAGAGTGAGGGAGCACGACAATATTTTCCTGCTTCAGAAAAATTTGTACGACAGACGCCTTGTGCGATGCCGCAATAACATGTAGCAATATGACATTGGCCAAACCACTTGCAGGTCTTCGATTTTTGAAATATTTCATCAGTTTTCGAAGAACTTTAGTCTTGTAAAACTTAGCATTTACGGATTTGCCTTTAGGTACAACAACCTGTAAGTAGCAACTATTTCTTTCACTCTAGCATCCATCTTAGCAGGATCCTGATTTGAGAAGAATATAGCATACATTACCTTCTATACACTCATGATCCGCTTGGCAATGTAAAGTTTTTTGCCAGACTTTGTAGGCCATATTTTTTTCTGAATCTTTCGTGTGGGCTCAAAAAAGTAAACCCATGTCTCGTCACCAGTGACGACATTTGCGAAAGAATGTGCATTGTCATTTGGAAACTGCTTATGCAACATTTTCGCGCATCGCACGCGTGCCTTTTTCTGCTCAACTGTCAATAGATAGATAATCCATCTAGCTCAGATCTGTCTAATTTTCAAATAACGTTTCAGAATTGCATGAGCTAAGGTTATGCCAACCATACTAGTTATTTGCTTAGCGGTGTATCTTGTATCAATATCAACTATTTCTTTCACTCTCTATCTTGGCAAACGTTGCTTTTTTCGGCCGACGGCTTGCTGTGTATTTTCTGTTGAAACTAACCCACATTTGAATTTCTTAAACAAACGAATAACTGTCGAAAAAGAGCTTTCATTATGCCCATAAACAGAACATATTTACTAAAAAATGTATTTAAACCCTATGCCAAGAACACAACAATTCTTAATATAGGGCCGTATTTCAACGGTGTACGCTGACCTTCTTCCAACCAATTTTGTATTAGTCTACAAGCGATAAACACAGCTAAAGTGAACAGATTTTACTGGGTATGGTATCAATTTAAATGTTTATCTACCAAATACTCTTGATTTCTCGTTTACCTCGTGATTTTTGCATTATTGAGCGAGATAACGTTTGAGATGCTTTCATATTTGAACAATCCTTGTACAACCATTTGCAAGTTATTTACATTAAATAAACTGATGACAAATTAAGCTGGCATAAATGACCACAATTTACCCTACCACAGTTACTAGAACATCAGTGACTAGAGTTAGTAAAGAAAATCTCATATATTCAACTGTTTTAATTCTTTACATGTATGTAGAATGATGACAAATTAAGCCCAGGGCAACAGATCAGCTACTTTTGGGGGGTATTTACTCGATAAATAAGCTTATCTTAGCTCTGTAAGCCAACATAAATGACCACAATTTACCCTACCACAGTGACTAGAACTTCAATGACTAGAGTTAGCAGATAATCTACTATGCAACTGTTTGCATTCTTTAGGTGTATATAGACTGATTACAAATTAAGTAAAAACATAGAGTTAGCAAAGAAATAAAAGCTTTATGCAACAATCCAAATATAAAAAATTACTAGCTGTATTTTGTCAAAATATTGCTTCTTATTACACTACAGTATACAAATTCTGTCAACAATCTAAATGCAATCTAAAGGAACGGAAAAGAAAAAAATGTAAATAATACTGACACATAAGTATGTTGATACTGAAATTACATATCACATGATCATGCTTTATCACAACTGATAAGAAGTTATGTTAGCAGGGAACTAATTAAACTTAAATCGCTGTGAAGGGTGTTAGGACAAATTCTTTGTTTATACGTTAAAGCAACTAAAAAAGTAATTTGGATATAGGGCATAAATTTTGAATAAAAAAGTTACATTTACTTAATGCAAGATATCAGCGGTACTTTTAATTAAAACAACCACTTTCTGTATAAATTGTCATAAGCTGGAGGCTAGAGAATGCCTGGTTCTTTCCCCGTAAATTGTAGTTAGGGGCTAGATAACTGGCCAAAGCCTTCTTCAGTAGCACACACACGAAGTCTTTTTTCGTGGTACCACAAAACTGATAGATGAGATTAAAAAGAATTATGAATTCAACATCATTATTTATTCAAGATCATAATTATGCTTATACACAGCACTACAATTTTTCAACATATAAACTCATTTCCTTTAAGACATCAACAGCTGTTTACAGAATACCAATCTACTAGCTTTGTACGGATTTCCATTAGGGCTATCGCCTGTGACTGTGTTGATCTGAAACGCGATAATCGACAGTAAGACGATGGTAACGCAAAATCACGACAATACGATAACGAAAACGCGAAAGTACGACGGTGATAACTCGACAATACCACAGTACGATAATGATAGTGCGATAAACAGCGTTTTTTTTTCTACGGAATTCCGTTAGGGACTGTGTGTGTGTTGATTTGAAACGCAACAGACGACACTACAACAGTATGACAATGGAAATGTAACAGTACGACGGTGATAATGCAACAGTAAATAACGCGACAATACCACAGTACGATAATGATAGTGCGATAAATTGTCGTGTTTTCACTGTCGTACAGTCGTATTGTCGCGTTTGTCTACTGTCATACTGTCGCCTTCCGGTGGGCATGTGCATTCTCAAAAAAGAAGATCTTCATGTATAGCAATGGACGAGTTTATACAAATTCTCTTTAAGAGAGGCTATGCCTACAAGAAAATACTTTTCTTAAATTGAAATCGGATACACAGGTGATTGCCCTAATGGAACTCCGTAGTTTTTAACGTCGTACTGTCGCGTTATCACCATCGTACTGTCGTAGTGTCGCATTATGATTTTCGTACTGTCTTGCTATCATTATCGTATTGTCGCAATATCATCGTATTGTCGTTGTCGTACTGTCGTCTTCCAGTGCGCACGCGTATAGAAAAATGTCTATAGGTTAACATTAATTTTGATTCATAAACCCGTAAAAATTGTATTCTCTGTGATTTTAAAGGAATTAACTTTGCCTTCTTTCATCACTGCTTTCTGGTTTCATTTTGCGTAGCGTGCAACCTGGGTATAGCGAGTATTTGTATCTTATGTAATTGTTTAGGGTGTCATATACCGTTTGTTTATTTACCGTAAAAACTTAAAATTTGAGTTACGTTTCACAAAAAATACTTTGACTATTGGATGTGTAGATCTATATTTTTGGCAAACAAAGGAAAAAATGAAGTTACGCTTCCCAAAATATCCCAATAGATGCATTACATCATGAACCGCCAAAACACACACACACAATGACGTCATTAATTTTACTAGCCTATTACGTCATTTTAAGGTTGTAAATTCAAAGAGACTATTTTGTTGTTTACATTTAAAGTGTTATATAAAGAAAAGGCAAAGACACTGTGATGAATTTTGTTTAGTTTTCAGAAATACCAGGTCAACAATATATATCTTAGAAAAGCAAAATTATCAAGTAACAAAAGAAGATGATTGGCTTATTTCTTTATTAATTCATTGTTGGTTCTCCTGTATATTTCCATCTTATATCACAGACTTATCAGGAAACACAAATCGAACAAATTATCACAGAAAAGCAAACATCTTAATATATATCCATTTGAATATATATAACAATTTTATAAAGAAATATTATGTCAACAATATAACACAGAAAAACAAAAAATATCAAGATACAAAAGTAGTTGAATATCATATAGTAGTTGAATATCTCCACTAGTTCATTATCTTTCTTCATTATCTCTCCATTTGAATAAATATTACAGTTCGTTGGTTGGTTTGTCCGTCGGTCAATTACTTTTGTTCAAAACTTAAGTATTTCCGGTTGATTAAAAATGCTGTTCTTTGATTACATTCTATTGCTTTTTCTTTCTTTACATGGAGAAATTGACGGTACATTTTCTCAAGTTCTTGTTTTTGTGACGGGGTCATCATATTCCACCATGTGATTTTTTAAATCTGATTGATGTGGACTTTTACACTAGTGATGACCAACTTGTGCTCTTTGAACAGTTTTGGTTGCCAAGAATTACAGACCCTGACATGGTTTCAACTACTATGTTAAGAGCTTGGAAAGAATCTTACGGATTTATGAAAGTGCAGTTCTTTCAGTATCTCATTTATGTATATTGCTATGAACATTTACAATATTAGGGCTGACAGTGCACTGTTTTTACATTGGTCTTTGAATTTTTTGAAAGTATCATGTTTATGCTAGTCACAAGTTTATTGATACTAATAATAATTCTTTATTTCCTCCAAGATGAAGAGCATGAAACATACAATCATCCATACAGCATATATTATACATTAAAATACATCGATATTTCAAGAAAACAATCCACATTTTTACAGAATCAATGAGTATTTCCCTAGCACTTTTCAAATGTAAACAACATATCTTGCATACGTTTACTTATGCTCATACATGTAAGACAGTTGAATTTGTATTGCCAGCAAGTAGACTTAGATATAACATTTCAAATATACTTTTAAGAAATCATAAACAGTGAATTTCAACAATTAATACATATACAAGGGTTTGTTTGTACCTACATTGCATTTAACTTTATATAGACGAAAACATCTTAGACTTGACTAAGTTTTTGGCGAACGATTCTTACCAAAATAAATAGGTGAAGCAAGATAGATTAATAATAATAACTAACAAAAACAATAAGTTCATACATACGAATACATTGAAAAGCAATGAATCCTGTCAATTACATGCAGCCCTTTCAATAGTCCTCTACCGAAACGAAAGATAGAGGATAATCCAGAGTATAATGTACAGTACCTTCCTTTCACTGTGTCGATACCAGGAAGATCTGACAGAAATGACAAACCTGACCCTTGGGATCATATTTGGTTCATTTGATGTACTCAGTTACTCCACAGTACACAATAATTTAAGTCCAGAATTTAAATCTCTCAATTGCAAGAAGACGGCAGAAGTGGATTTTATTGATGGTCACATTTTCTACAGTCATGCTACAATTATTACATGAGACGTTTGCATATACTTCTTACAGCACTAAAACAAGCCGGTCTAAACTTAGTGTTGCGTTTAGAATTGTCCCATATTATACACATTCACCTCTGCCTGAATGCATGTTCTAGACTTTTAATTGGCATGCCTGTATTTATTGAGTGTATGAATTTGATCTTGAAAATCTTGTCCCAATATGGACAGCACTGATCAAATGGAGTTAACTAGAAGAGAGCGTCGACTAGGATGCCTAATATTTAGTTGATGAGCCGTGTTGAATTAGATAGTGTGTTTACTTGAGATAGAATGTTTCTAGGTCCCCATTCATTATTCTTTTATTGCCTACTATTTAGCGCAATGTTTCACTGGATCCTTGATATGCCAATTAATTGATTTCAAATACAGAAGGAGAGTTTTGTATGGTTGACTTAAGTCAGGTGATGGTGAAAGATGACATATCAAATCACGTTTGCATATGTTTTGTAGAACAATTTCCTAATTGAAACTTGCAAGAGCATTAGTGAATCCACACATGCGTGTCCAGTGCTGTTCCAGAGTACCCATTTACAGAAAATAGTTTGTCAACCATTGGAGCAGGTCTTTTAAATCATCTACTGTTTCAGGTGGCATTCTTCCGATGGATTCCAGCAACCCAAAAAGGTAATTTGCAAGGGTTTCTCACAACCAGATAGCGGCTGTACTTTGCAAAAGGAGAAAAATGTGGCTACATAACAAGTAATTTTTTTGTATCTTGTGCCTTCAGATGAGGAAAGAAAAATATGACTGAGTAACAAGTAATTTTTATCGTGCATAGAACAAAGCAAATCAAATATTTACCAATAGCGGTGTTGAAAATATTACTTCTTTATTTAAACCACAGTCGTCACAGATTTGTACTCGCAGTTTCAGTCCTGTATTTTCCACATGGAGTCCAATATGTGGATACATGTACACTCTTTTTACTCGTGTAGTCCATTATTTAGCAATTATTGCATTACCCATCGAAAATACATAACTGTATCTCACTGAAAGCAGTTCAATGTTTAAAACAGAAATGCCAGTACAACGCAGTGATCTGTAGTAAAAACGCAATTTTTGTATGCGTAATCGCTACGGGACTTAGCATAAATCGCAAAAATTACAATTGTGCAGTTTAATGTATGCGCCCAAATTCTCTAAATGACACACCCATTTAGCTTACCATCCTAGAAATACAAAGTTTTGATTTCTAGTTATAAAAATTAAGTAACAGCTTCTCTCTACATCTGTCTACAGCAAACTCAATTTTCTCAATTCAGCGGTGTTAGCTCCCGAAAGTGTGGATGCACTGTAGTAAGCCTTGTACCAAAGCTACCTGAATTCTACTGCCAGGTATGACCAGCACATTGAACCAAACTGATCACCCAGTCCTATTTCCCGTTATTGTAGGAACCGGACATACTACATGCATTAAATTTTAAAATCGTATCATTTACATAATTTGTTTAAGAATATATACTAGCGGAAAAAAGAAACTGTGCAAGAGTAAAATATGCTATAACTTAGTAGATATATAAAAAAATAGCAACACAGTTTTCACCATGGTTTTATCTGACCTTTATTTTTACCAGCTCAATTGATATAGTTTTTGCACCAGCAGCGTATTGGATAGAAATCAGTTTTCAGAGACGTTATCTAAATAAAGATCTTCTCATCACTACCACTGGAATCGATGCATGCTTGGCAATGACGCCTCATTGATGCAACAAATGTGCTGAAAATGCCTGGGGAATACCATTCCATATTCTTACAAGCCCATGTGACTGGTCAGGTAACATCAACGGCTGATTTTGGAGGCGAAGTAAGCGACGCTGCATCTCATCCGACAGGTGTTGTATAGGCGAAATATCCGGTGACATTGCAGGTCAGGGCAGCACATTCACATTGTTTTGGATCAAGAAGTCGGTGACGACCCGCGCGACGTACGGGCGAGCGTTATCCTGTTGCAGCGTGGCTTTACGTTGCTGCACAAATGGAAGGACGGGGGGCCGTATGATATCGTCATGGTATCTGATGCCTGTAAGTGTGCCGTCCACAACCACAAGAGCTGTTCTGCCACGAGATGAGATGCCACCCCACACCATAATACTACCTCTACCGAATGGACGTCGTTGAATCACACAATTGTCATGGAAACGTTCACCAACACGACGGTGCACTATAGAACGACCATCGCTGCTGTCGAGATGAAACCTGCACTCATCCGTGAAAAGAACATGTGCCCATTCCTGTTGCGTGAAGTGTATGTGTCATCTACACCAGACAAAACGTGCAACACGATTGTTAGAAAACAGGACGAATGGCTGGATGTCGTGGATGTATTTTCTCGTTCAAGCAATCGATTACGTACCGTTCGAGGACTAAATCTTCTAAGGAGTGGAATACTTCTAGTGGTCAAAGAAGCAGTTCTGAGTCGTTCACGGAAATGAGCGACCCGGGTGTACGTATCCTGTCGATTCGACGTTACGCATAGTCGTCCTGACCGGGACCGGTCTCTGATGGTCCCAAACTGTTGGTACCGTCTCCACAGAGCGTCTACAGTATTTCGGTGCACACCAAATTGTCTAGCAACAATACACCAGCTTCAAGCATGCCTACGTCGCGGCATCTGTCAGTTTCGTTCAATCTTGGCATGGCGTTTCAAAGACGTTTTTCAAAGTTATGCTGGTTTTGTGTCTTACAGGTATCAACACTATGCTTTTACACAGGCGACAAATGTGTTTGCGATTGACTGCTGTTAAAAAACGTGAACACGAAGACGTTGGCCAGACAGACAAACTTACAGCTCATGCACTGACCGGTCCTAAAAATAAATCCATACCTTCTGCTTCTGTTAAGTAGATTTTATGAGAAAAAAAACTCAAATTTTAAGTTTTATGGTAAATAATCTAACAGCAATAAAGCCCTAAAAATTATATAATACGGGTACTCGCTAGATCAAGGTAGAATCTCGTTGCACGCTACACAATAAAAAACAGAAAACAGTGATGAAAGGCAAAGTTAATTCCATTAAAAACACAGAGAATACAAATCTTTACGGATTTATGGATCAGAATGATTGTTTACTTTCAGACTGTCACATGTAGGGAAAATTCTCCTATACGTATGCGCACCGGAAGGTGACAGTAAGACAGCGACAATACGATAATGATAACGAGACAATGCGATAATGATAGCACGACTATGGCGTACCGTTTGGGTCAAAAGTCTACCAGTATAGGTTTACCTACATATTTATAGGTTTACCTACAAAATATAT